>JAXGGA010005717.1:0-75788 GCA_038373865.1 Uloborus plumipes
GAAATTTCATACTCTCGGCACACTCTTGACACAGTGGATCTGGGAATGTTGAATTCTCTAACGATTTCCGAAATGGCATGACCCATGCGTCTAGCTCCAACTAACATTCCGCGTTCAAAGTCTGTTAATTCACGTCGTGCGGTCATCATCACGTTAAAACCTCTTCACATGAATAACTTGAACAGAAATGAAAGCTCTGTAAAAGCACTGCGCATTTATACCTGTTCTATGCGATGCTACTGCCATCTGAAAATTTGCATATTGCTATCCCATGACTTTTGTCACTTCAGTGTATAGTCTAATACCCATTTACAGTATATAGGGAAATCAATGAAACACTGTAGAATCGTAAAAATGGTTTGTATTTACAGTAAAATACTTGGAATAGTAATTTTATGTGATGATACAAGGTTCACTTGTCAACTGGAATTGCTTTATATTTTCTTTCCCTTTTTTCCTTGAAGCGTCTTGTGTAGCTTTTCCTGCGATGAATAGCTTGCTGAACTTCCCGGTGAAGTGACCAACAGTAATCCCCCATCATGTTGTAGCATGTGTTTCAGCAGTGCTGCCAACATCATCTTTGTTCATTAGACCTATTTTTTCATGTTATCTTAACTATGAAAAAGCTGTTAAATTCTAAAAATGTTTCTTTATTTCATGAATGTAACTATAAAATGTGAATAAATGGTGGGTGATACAACTTTTTAAGCATCATATTTGGATTCAGCAACCTAAACAACATAAGAATAAGGTATTTTCATTAAAAAAGTTTTTTCATCGTTGGCTTGTGTAGTTAATAATAGTCAACAAAATAAATTTAATATAAATCGAGACACAATTTTTTTGCAAAAATGTCTGATCTTGTAGTATTTGAATCGTTTATTTCGAAAAGGTAACATCTCTATTTTGATCTCCTCTGTCTCTTTAGAAAATTAAACAGCGCACGGTTATATTTTTGAATGTCATAATCAATGGTTATTTGGTAAATTATTGCAGTAATTGTGTACTTAACTAAAGGCATTTTTTCATTGATTATGACATTCAAAAATATAACCGTGCGCTGTTTAATTTTCTAAAGAGACAGAGGAGATCAAAATAGAGATGTTACCTTTTCGAAATAAACGATTCATTTGTGTTTGACTAGTACAAAATTTTCTCTCACTGGACTCATATGCACTTGTCTTTCAGGTTCTCCTGTCTGGAAGCATATGTTTAATGCACATTTTCCACAAAGTTCCTGATCTGACTGTTGGAAAAGTTATGAGCATTACATTTTTGGTATTTGCTCCTCTTTTGATCACAACTTGGTCAGTTTACCTTCAACAAAACCCAATTGTTTGGCTTATCAGTTTTTGCCTAAAGAACGAAAAAAGGGTATGTACCTGTTTTCAATAAGAACAAAATGATTTTAGTATGGTTTTTCTGTTAACTAATTAGGGACGTGGTGGCCTGATCGGTAAGGCGTCGGACTCGTGACCAGAGGGACCCGGGTTTGATCCCAGCCGATCAAAGATCCACTGTCTTGATTAATTGTGGTCGTGGGACGTTAAAAATGTGGTGGTCACAAAGTCCTCCAAGTGAAATGATGCCTCTGGGGGTGCTGGGCCAAGGGTTTGCTCGACCCTTTGTTCTGGATCAAAAAGAACAGAGCGCTCTTCAGGGCCCTATCTCCGTTAAACCACAAGTTGTGGTGGGTACGGGGGGCCCTGGAGTGTGTGAAATGCTAACTAAATATATGTAAAAATGGCTTTGCTCTAAATTAAAAATACGTACAGTAAACTCATGATTATCCTCGAGGGTCTTGGTAAAGAAACAAACACAATTAACTGATTTTTTCAAAAAATCATGAATTTAAATTTTGTGTTTTCTTTTTTTCTTAACATTTCATACCTAAGAATCAAGGGTGTATACCCTTGAGCAATAGGAGGGGCGATCGCCCCTCCCTTGGGAAACTTTTCACTGGTAGTTTTTCGACATTGAAGTTCTAGAAATGCAATTTCATACGAGTTTTAATGAAGTTGGGGGAAAGAGTTTCGGGGCTCTTCCCTGGAAGTATTTCGAAATTGAAATGCGAAATTTTTACGATCAATATTTGTAAACTAGTTTGCATAGTAAAAAGTAACAGAGACCAATCACCCTTCCCTTGTATACTTTCTGAATCCGCACTTGCTAAGAATGCAGTGTACTTCATCTAATAAATTATTTTACCTGGCCGTTATTGTATGTGTACCACTTCTTTATAAATTTTATATTCCTGAGAACCTCAAATACAAATACTTTTTTATGCTGTACCTATCGTCACTGTTTGTACATATCACATTTTTACTGTAATACAATTATTTTGAAGCAAAAGACATTTTTTATCTTCACCCCTTATTTTATGCCTTTTTCGGATTATTTGCGATTTTCGTTAGCCGCGATACTCGTATTACCCGATTCCGCGGATAATCGGGAGTGTAATGTAGTATGTTTCATGCTGCTATGACTACATTTAATGATCATGATGTAGAAAAATGGGAGAGAGGAAGTTAAAATGACTTATCGTGAGAAACTTCCTAAAATTCTGTAAATTACATTAAAATTCAAACCAATGTCATTTTAATAAATTATTTGAGATCTTAAATTGTACGTTTGAAATTTGTATTCAATGTACTATTTTTTAATGAATAGTATTATTAATCATTGGACTTAGTTTTATCTTTTGTTTTCCAGATATTCCTCATATTGTTTTGGATATTTTGTTCGGCTGCAGCTATTATTTTTGTTATACTATACAACATGAAGCCAAGAAAAATCAAGCTCACAATTGTTAGAAAATATTTTCATTTTATAATTGATGCTGTGTTCATCTCTGGAGTGTTTTATGATCCTGAACTCCTATACCTTGCATCTGCAATAGCATTGGCAGTTTTCATTTTTCTGGAAGTATTACGCTTTCTTATTTTACATCAGATATAAATATTTAAATTATGCACTTATTACTTTCTGTACAAGATTCGTTTTTAATTGTACTCTACTTGCATGATAAATCATTGAATGTAATAGAACTCTCATTAGCTTGTAATTTTCAGTCTATTATCTGATTAGTTGCCAAAAAATATTTGCAAAAATTATTAGTATAGTTTTTAAATATTTTTTATTGCATATAATAATTTAAAGGGAAATAATATTGAAAATATTTGAATATAGTGAATAGAAGATTTGACTATATACCAAGTTGAGACAAAAGTTTTTTCTTATTTTTATCTGTAAATGATAGAAAGGAATGTAAAATGATAATAGAATAATGATAGGTTTATTTATTGCATTATAATTATTAAGTTTATTATTTTTTTGCCATTCATGTTTTTAAAAAACTTTAGATTCATATCAGTGTCATTTTGCCAAATTAAAAGTTTGAGAACTTTATTGAAGCGCTGGTCACTCAAAATTGTGCCAAGGACTAAAAAATTATGGAAATTAGATAGTGTAAACTTAAAAGTTTACACTGTATGCAAGATACAGCAACAATATGATACCATTGATTCTTACAAATTTGCCTTTATGAATCAAGCTGAATATGCTGGCACATTGTTATGCTGCAGGAATTCATGCTTTATATTGAGTACTGCTGCATATTGGGGCCTGCAAAACATCGTACGCTAGTTGCACTTCCTGGTTGTAAAGCTGGGCAGCAAGATTGTACAGCAGGTCTTTAAAATTCTATTAAACATACACCAGGACCTTGCTTTTAGAGAAATATGTTTAAAAGTAAAATTTGGGGGTTCCTGAATGTTGCGTCTGGCTTTCCATGCCTGGAATTAAAATTAAAAAAAGAATTTTTTCAACTGTCGTCTTGATTATGCACCCAAGGTAATTTTAAAAGCAGTCTAGGGGCTCAGTGGCGTACCAACAGTAATTGGAGCCTGTGGGGGTCCTCAGTATAGAGCTTACTTAGAATTTAAAGCCTTTCCCAAACGTTTAAACTATATGCACGAACCATATAGTACATTTAAAAGAAAAAAATACCTCGGGGGTGGTTGAAAAGGGTGTTTCGGCTGCTTATATGTTTACAGGTACATATGCGAATGCTGTAAGGTCGAAAAAACTACCCAACATTCATTTGAGGGTGAGTAAAATTGAAATTTAGGCCAAAATTTGAGTGAAATTTTTTTCACAATCACAATACTGCCGTGCTAAGCGCAGATGTGGTATCTGCAGGTGAACTCAAATTGAGATATTCGTGGTTAAAGTTTTGCAGCTTATTACTTTTCATTTTTTTCTCAATATATAATTAAATTTAGTGCAACTGCTTTATAAATAGCTCGTTTACCATATTAATTATGTTTATTATTGTAATTATTTGACTACAATTAATAAATGTAGTTACTACAAATTTTCTCCTGACAGATGCGTTCATCTACTAGGGTATTTTTACCGTAAGTGACTATTACTAGTCATTTTCTGCAGTATCTGCTCAGATACGACAAAAATAGCTTAGTAATACACTATTTAAAAATAAATATGGGAAGCGGTGACTTAACAAAGCTATCTTTTTATGCTTAATAAAGCTATGAGTATTATTGTAATGTAGTTTACGATATTTTTGTTAAATAAATTTTTATTCTACTAGGCCAACTAACCTACTTTTAGTTCTATAGTAAAATCCTTTATTTAATTAAGTTATTGGTCTTAATAATTTATTAATGTGATAAATTAAAATACACTTTATATTTTACATTTGAATAACACATTTTTTACTCATTTTTATTTTTTTGCAATGGCGTATGGAATACAAAAGATATATATAGAATACAGAAATACAATACAAAAAGTAAACATTCCAACCTGCATAAAGTGCAGCTACAGACGCTTAATAAATGCAATAATTAATCATTTTTGTTGCTTACCGGCAACTGATTCCAAAATGCAAAGCGACTTTGCGGTATTATACCTTTTTCTGAATTCAGAAGATTTTTGATTATGTTATTTTTTCTTGATTCAGTGATACCAACTGCATGTTCGTAATGTTGGGGCAGTTTCATTGAAGTTTTCAGCATTCTGGTGTTAAGAAAGTCAAGTTCTTCCCATGCAGGATCGTTGTAGTTTCTTTTGTAGAACAAAATGTTCTTTCCTCTTTTTGCCTGCAAATGTACGATTTCAAGTAAATAGGGCAAATTGTTGATCTCAGTGTTTCCGCTGTTTGTATTCATAACTGAGCTCTCGCCACTCTTTGTTGTTCTTAAGACAGTTTTTTTGGTATTTTTTCTTTTTATAGCATAGTCCTTCCATTTGTAAAAATCATTTGGTTGCATGTCCACCACATTAACTTTTACTGAGGTAGACTTCACCGCATTTTTAAAATCGTCAAAATCATAAATCTTTTCTGTTTTATGAATTGCTTTTTCGACCTGGTGATGAAATGAATCACAGGACATAAAGGTGTGCCCTGGCTCAAAGTACTTGATTTCAATTGTGTCTGCATCAATATAAACTGAATTGATGCAGAATACAAGGAAGCTAAGAAATGCCCAATTTTTGTTTTGTGACGAGCAGTTATCCATCCATAGTACGATATTCTTCACATCACGGCAAGCCGTTGTGAGAAATTTATATATTGTACTAATAATTTCTTCTTTATTTCGCCCTCGTATTGCGTCGTGCCATAAGCATGCAACAATCGGATTTTTCGATTTTTTCCCAACTGGCACGAAACTTTCGTTGTAAACTGTTAGTCGTCGGCTAAAAATAACAGATTTGAACATCTCACATCTCGGGAGCATTATTACTTTTTCCATGTCAACAGAGTATTTCATAACTTGGTCCAACGCACCCTCATCTGCATCCTTCTTATACTCTGTTCTTGCTGCATTGGCTTTTCTAATGTGATTGTTCCACATATTACAATGGCTACAATCAGTGGCGGATCCAGAAAAAATCTACAGGGGGGGCACAAAATCAGTTAAATTTTTTAACTGAAAAATAATTATTATTGTTTAAAACAAAAAACTGTCATAGACTTATGTATTATCGTATTTTCATTACCTATCGGTTCCTGGTAATAATGGCATTCCATCAAGCAGTCATGGTATAGTATGACTCTGGCAGCAGAAGTGTCCTTTGAAAGTGTTTATTTATTTGTGGATATCCTGCATTAGGGGAAAGTTATTGGTTTTATTTAGAATTAATACGTACACAACATTATTTCATCCAGCAAGTGCTTGTAAATAAATAAAAAAGAAGAACACAGAACGAATAAGGAATACACGGACATATACGAAGAATACTGAAGAAGTTCATTTCCAAGAAAATGAATTGTAATTGTAGCTTCCGAGCATGCTTCTTGGCAGATAAATTTAAGACCTCTTTGGGGTCCACTTTAATTCCTCGGTGTATGTGTAGTGTGTAGCATACTAAGACCATTTAATCTTTACTGACCCATAGTGGATCTTAAAAATGTCTTTATTCTTTTCAATGTGCTGAAAGATCTTTCAGCAGTGGCAGTTGTGATAGGTAAAACACAAAGAATTTTTAAAGACACTGAATGTTAGGAAACATTGCAGCAAATTTGTAAGCTGACACGGGAGTGTCAACTTTTTGTCAGCCCAAAGTTCTTTCCATAAAAGTAATTCCCCTGAAAGGGCGTTTATATTTGAGGGTAAATCACCCTCGTATTTTTGAGCGGCATCAATAATATCGTCATCGAGAAAATTGTTCTCAAAGTAAAATTTGGGGACTATTTTCTGTAACTTTGATATGATATCACTATTTTGTTTCTCAAATCGGACATCTAGCTCGGAAATGAAGAATCTGAGTAAGGCAAATATATCTTTAACCGGAAATATTCCATGGGATCAGCAAGCTTTTGCTGTACAGTGGCAGTTCTAGGGATCCTGATTTCAATTCCCAATATATCCGCAATATTCTTCGTTTCGTTGAATATACTTTTAATTTTGCTTTCGGAGTTGTTCCGAATCGCACATAAAGCCGATTTTACTGCCGCAACCATTAGCATTCCTTTGCTGTAATCAAGGTTGGAGCTTTGTAATTGAATGGATAAAGGCAAAGTAATGGCCAAAAAATTTGTTAAAATCTTCAAGCACAACAGAAACTTGAACTTGCAAATTGCAGCAGATAGTGACTGAGCTTTGCTTGAGGAATGCGAGCTGCTGCTACTCACTTCGTCCAGAGTGCAGACAATTGCAGGCAATATTTCAAGAAAATAAAGAATACCATCGTGTTTTTCCCCATCTAGTTTCTCAAATTCTTTTTGCTTTCAATGATTTTTATTCTGGTATCATTTCCCCAATTTTGGTACTCAAAAGTTGTGTTGGAGATTCAGATTCTCACAAAAAGTTGTTTGCACTTTTAATAATACCAACAATGTTTCTTACATCGGGAACAGTGCTTGCTTTGTTCAACACTAAGTTCAGCCGATGATTAGCACAAGGAGTATAAACAGCAAGAGGTTGCATAGCTAAAATTTTCGCTTGAACACCCTTAAAAGCACCACTCATATTAGCACCGCCATCGTAGCTCTGTCCACGTAAAAACGCTAGGTCTAGATTTGCTGCTTTCAAATTCTTTATTACTGTGTTAGATAAATTCTCCCCACTTAAGTTCGTCACGGTCTCTGTCACGGTATTATTTTTGTTTTCTTTTACGATTCTGTTGCCAAAAAAACTGTTAAAAAATATTTTAAAAAATGCACAACAGATGTATCGAATCGGCACCTATAATTTGATCGGTGTTTCTTGTTTCAGTATGGGGTTTTAGGCTCCTCGAAAATATATGACAGAGGGGGCACGTGCCCCCGTGCCCTCCCCGCTGGATCCGCCACTGGCTACAATCCATTTTCGGGCTGTCTTCAGCGTGTTCATGCAATTTGAAATGCTCACATAGTTCGCATTCTTCGTTTCCTAACTTAACAAACGAAATGTTCATCTTCGACACTTCTTTTCTGTATAACTCGTACGAACATGTGGAGTCGGGGTGTTTTTTTGTAAAGTCATCATACATTTTCGTAACAGATATGTCACTTGGTAAATAACGTCTGTTTGGGGCATATTCTCTTCGATAATGGGCAATTTTAGGTTCAAAAGATTCGATATGCTCAATGAGCGATTCATGATTGAATTTTGTCAAAATCGGGAGTTATTTTACTTTTCTGCTTTGAAAGGGTTTGTAATTTTGAGTGTTGTGTTTTGTTATATCCTAAGGTTGTAAGGAAAAATACGTTACAAACCCTTTCAGAGGTTCCTTCATTTGTTTTCATAGGAACGCCTTGAGTCAATCCCGTAAGTCTTCCGTTTAACAGGCATTTGACTTATCGTGTTAAGAATAAAGCTTTTTCTGCCTTCTACAGAGCCAATGTCCCAAAATTGCTCATTTATTTCCATCCGCCTATCTTCTGAGATTTTTAATCTGCACATGAGTTAACAAGTTTCAGTACATGGAGTCAATATAGGAAGAGATTCTTTCATCCTCTTTCTTTTTATGCCGCTTCTTTCTTGAAAAGAAAAGTCAAACTGTTTTCTTTTTCGTGGATTTCCTTCTTTTGTCATCAGGCTTGAACACTGAAATTCTTCCCGTAGTTCAACGTGGTCAGGATTTTTCGATGAATCATCACATATAGGTATACTGTTGACAAGTTCAATTGGAGGATCTTCATACTGGCTAGGTGGAGATTCAGTTGATTGATTTTTGTTTACATTACTTTCAATGTCATTTCCAGGGTTTGTGATTAATATTGATGAAGATTCGTACGTTGTTAATTTTTGTGTAGATTTTTCGGATGTAAATATCCACTCACTACTGCAATTTGCTGGCCCACATGAGCAATCTGGATTAGAGTTACTAGGTGACAAGGAACAGTCGTTATTTGCCTCATAAACATTGTCAAGTTCATTCTGGCAAACAAAACTATTAAAATCTTCGATGGGATCGAACATACCTTCTGTCGATTTTCCATTGTCACAATAAACGTCTACGTTAATGCTAGAAGGTGTATTTACATCACTCTGAACAGTACTGGAACCTTTTTCAGTGCTAAAGCTAATAGACTTAGAAGCCGCTTTATTTTTTCCTTAAAATCTACCAAAATTTCTCTTCTGGAAAATACCATTGTCTCAAGCTCACGGAATTTGAACTGTGAAAGCAAAAATCATATTTTTGTTTCTAGATTTATCAATTGAATGTGTAACATACGTTTCACAGCAGACGATGTTTAATAAAAGTATAAGAATATAAAAAATAAACGAAATTTCTACCTAAAACGAATTGTCGCAAAATTCTTGTAAAAATATATTTTGCAAACATTTTGAGAATTATATTTACAGATACTGACCACTGAAAAGTTAAATTTTATGTAATAAATCACGTTAGATAAAAATGCTTGGGTATCTACAGTTCTATTAACCGAACGTAAAGATAAGTTTGACCACAGACGATTTATAGGGTAGACAGACCAGTGAATAACCACTTAAGCAAAATTTCATTTTTAAAAAATCGTAGTAATTTTAAATACTGTAATATTTTGTTCGTGATAGTTTAAATAGTTTTATTGATCTATGTAAATGCGTAAAAAAAAATGATGGAACTTGAAAGGTACCGCTTCCGGCTTTTTGGGGCGTTCGAAGGAAAAATGGCGCAAAGACCCATTGAATGACCACCTCTGACCCAGTGAATGACCACTAATTTGACCAGTGAATGACCACCTTAAATTTTGAGTTAGAAATACTTGAAGTTGGTTTTGGATATTTTCACTTTTGTATATTTTTATATGGCATGTAGTGATCTATTATTTTTAGTGTTTACTTATGTATTACATTTCGGGTTTATTTATTTGTTTATTTATTTATTCAAACTTTCTTTTACATCGTAAAGGTAGTATTGTAATCGCGGAAAAACTTCCCCCCAATTTTCGATCTAAAATGTTTTTTTAATCACGCATTAATGAATGCTGAGTAGTTTTTTCGGCCTATTTGCACATGCATTTGTACCTACGAACGTATGGACAACAGAAAAATACATGACGGCTTTCTACGCATGTAGGTATGTATTCATGTTTTATATATGTATCTCGCATAACTCAAAAATTGTGTGGCGTAGAAGATTGAAATTTTGCATGTGAACTTTGAGTGGGGTCTAGTTATGCGCCTAACCTTTTGGTTCCATTCGAATGTTCCCAAGGGGGTCTTTTACCCTGTTTGGGGTAACTATGTTAACTTCAATACAGAATTAAGGGATGTTGTAATTTAGCAACCTCTTGCTGATACATCGCTTTACTTCTGGTCGCTATTTTTTGTCGCCAACTTGGCGACATATCGCCATGCCAAAAAAATGGCCAAAAATGGCAAAAAAAAAAGACTTTTTTTCGAATTTGTTTTTAATTTGGCGCTTTCGGCGATATTGAGTGAAGTATTCACTGAATAATGTTAAAATTGTGGATATTTAAAAGATGAATACTGCAAAACAGCTCTTGCATTAGTTTGAGACAAAGTGGGAGTTGTAACTGTTTGAAGTGTTTACTTTATCACTCTGTGGCACTACTATATTGTATGTTTGTTCTTCACACGCATTCCATGCAGTTTTATGCAATTTTAGATCACAGACGCTAATAAAATTACATTAATTTTCTTTACATTTGAAAGAACTACTCTCCACGTTTACCATTTCTTTATATGTGCTGGAAAATGTCTAAAATGCTACGCACAAAAGTTATTTGACCTCGTGACCCTGTCAACAAAATATTTTTTTGTAAAAACTGAGTGTATGTATGTATCAATCTATGTTTTTCTCACTTCTCCCGAAAGCAGTGAACTGAACATCGAACCAGGTATCGAAAGATTCGTAATTTTTAACTTCATATGTTTGGTTACTTTACATAATTGTCCGAATTTATTAAGCAGAGCTTTTCATTAAAATGTAAATTCTTAAGCACGTCTGCGTGGGCAAGAGCAAATTCGAATGGAAGAAATAAAGGAGAATTTGGCACAGTGCTAAATTCTCCCTCTGGTTCTTCCCTTCCAAAACCAAGCTTTCTCTAACTCTCAACCCCCCTCTTTGTCAAAAATTTTCAACACAAAAGTAGCTTGTAGACGGGAATCTCAAGCACGAAAAGCGAATAGCTTAGGTAGTTTTTTGACACTCGGTCCGAGGAAAAACGTCAATCTCAAAAAAAGCTCTTAGCGAGCCTCTTCTAATATCAAATGCATCGGTTTAAGAGGCCACCATGCTGACCACCGTGAAGCCCCCGAAATACATTGTTGAGAATTAAATTGTTCTAGTCGTATGCTTCACTGAAAACCCGAAGTACGGCGCCGAAGGCGGCGTGCATCAACCTGCTGCAGGCGGATTGTACGAGCCGCCTTGGTGGCAGGTAAGGTTTTAAAATCTGCCGAAATGTTTTTGAAAATATTCCAAATTTCAGTGTTTCAGTGTAAAACGACAAAAATCTTTTACGTGATTTGTAGATAGCCGTCATGCACGTGCAAACGGTTGAAATGGGTGATTGATTTCTCGACAAGTCTTTAAATTTAACTCTTTTTTAAAAAACTTCGCCAGACTTTATAAAATTATATCTCGACATTGGGCTGACGAGGGCAAATAAATCTCCCACCCCAAAGATATCTTGATATGTTCTTTCGATTGCTAACTATTTAAACTTTTTGCATTATTACACTATTCGCATGATGGTTCTCTGGGCAACCGTACCTAAATATCGAATTTTGTCTGAATGCTGGCATTACTTCTAGAGAGATGACAGTCAAAAACTTGATGAAAGGATTAAAAACAGGAAGCGAGCATATATTTTTTGAAAAACTGAAGTGACGAACAACTCAGTGGTCGTTCAGAGGGGTTGGGGGGTTGTCACTGCAAGCGGAAATTTTAACATTAGGTCCATTGGGTAAAATATCCGTGCCACGAAAAATTGGCCGTTCTACCTGGTTAACCTACTAAGAGGGGTCTCCTCTTAGTAGAGGTGGCCGCTCTAAGAGGTTTTCTGTATGCTCAGCTGTTAATGTGCAAGATGAATTAAAGCAGTAAAAACCGCAGTAGTTTTCTTTAATTTTTCAAAACAACATTAAAATCCCAGTGAATGAACAGCTGGTCATTCACAGGCTTTTCAGAGTTTTTCTGACCCAGTGAGTGACCACCCCGTAAAGCTCAAATCTACACATTCTATAAAGATTGAAACAATTAAAATCATACCCTGAATATGCATCCTAAATGATTCTTTTGTATAATAAAAAAAAATTATAAATACAATTAATGCGAATCAAAGTAGTTGTATACACAAAACCATCCTTATTATTTTAGAACAGAAAAAGAAATGGCGCACGGCTGTAAACATTCTATAATTTTTTACTAGAAAAATACATGACCAAAATAATCAATTAGGTATCAGCTCAGAATTTGAAGGAAGAAAGCTATTGAAGCCAATTTATCTAAAAAAGAATAATTTAGAACCTTATTTTTTAAGAAATACTGCGAAGTGGTCATTCACTGGGTGGTGGTCATACACTGGTCGGTATACCCTATATTTAAATAAAAACAAACATTGAAAGAATGAAATCAAATCTTCGCGCAGAAGAATCAGATAGGAACTTTTATGAAGCTTTATTTTCAGATATCTGTGTTTAAATAAATATCCAAATAGAAAGGGGTCAATTTTTGAATAAACATTAGTTTAAGATCGTGTTTATTTTATTATCGGCTACTCGATAAAAAGGGAAATTTAATTTTAGAGCTCTGGTAAAATAAGCTACTGCGTTACTAAATGCTGTATTACTAAGGTATAATAGTCGTATCTACATTATACTAAGGGAAAAAAGGGTAACTACGCAGATACCACTTTTAATGCTTAGTATTTGTCACTGACGTCGAAACATCCTTAGCAAACGACACGAAATGAGCAGATACCACTTTTTATGGAAGAATTTTTTTGATATTTCCATTTCGTATATCAATGAAAGAAATTATATTTAGGTAAATTAAGATGCAAAGAATCACCCAGTGACAATAACTCATTTTTTTCAAAAAGTGCAGATACGACTTCTGTGCTTAGCACGGCAGAATACTTCCTTTACTAAGTAAAAGGAAGTAATAATTCATTTATAAAATGTCACTCCCTCTAGATTTTGGCACTCCTAAAATGCCCTCAAAGCTGAAAAAACTATTTACAAGTTAAAGTTTTAAAAGCTAACATAATTTTGAATGGAAAAATAATGGAATAAGGGGGAAAATTATTGCATAAAGCATAAAAATAGCATCTGTTAACAAAATTCACAACAGTATTTTATTATAATTTTAGTTCTACTTGATGTATTCCACCATGAATTGCTTATTTAACGGAACTTTTCTGTCTCAATATTTTATAGGCATGCAGGTTAATGAAAATGCCTTTTATAGGCCCTGTTATTGATGATGGTTTCAAAGTATTTTTAGATGAAAAAGATGCTGGAACATTGATTTTGACTCATATTTATCTTTTAGTCGGATGCTCTTTACCAATATGGCTCTATAGTTTTACACAACCAAAAATAGGTTCGTAAACCGCAGATTTTATTTTTTAAAACCTTTTTAACATAAACAAACTTGTGTTAATTTTACAATAAGATGAGTCAATTTATCATTTTACTCATTTTACAATTCTTCCACTGTATCAGATAAATTGTCTGTTTGTTCCTTTGTATCAGTCTTGGAGTAGAATAAATTGACTTCCATATTAGGTCACTGAGCAAAATATATCAAATTAGTATTGTTATTGGAGTGCAAAGATTTTTTAAATAATAAATGGATTTCCAAAATAGTGCTAAGAGTAAGTTAAAGAAGAATCATTTGAAAAGTAACCTCAAACTTAAAGTGCCGAATAGTAACTGACCATTAAAAATTGTACTGAATATAACTTGATAGAACAGTACTGACATCCTAAGTCAGAAATAAATTAAATAAGAATTTTTGAGAAGTAATTTACAACTTTTGCAAAAAAATAAATAAAACTCATTACATCTATTAGCTAGTACTCATAAATGACTTTTCTAACAATTTTTCTTAAGAATCAGGTTATTTAAAACGTTTTTATGAATGATTTAAAAATAGTAACAGTTGAAGAGAGCCGGAAATTCCCCATTTAACTAAAATCATACATGCCATTGGAGAAGTCTTTTTGTACAATTGCTCAAAACTTTTACTACCTTTGCTAACACTAGTATATAGTTCTAGGCTCAAAACTCATGATCAGTTATCTAAAATTTCCATTGAATTGAATCTATATTTGATATTTTACTAAAACTCTATACTAAATTACTTTGTTATCATATAATTTTAAAAATATATAGCACAGTGAGTTTGATTATAATATTTATTACTTTTCAAAACTAAAGAAAAATCTCTCAAAAAATTATGGATTTTAAATACATACTTATGTACTGGAAGATAATATTACAAAGTTAAATCACACAAAATCGCAATTTATGGCTGTAATATTTGTTTCTGTTCAGTTAATACTCCTTTATTTTTCATACAATTGTATACTTTTATAATTAGAAACAGCAAAAATGAAATAGATCTAATTTTCAATTTCCTTGTAAGAAAAGTATATTTCAATGGAAAGGCAATATATATTTCTCATTTTTGTGTTTGAAATTTAATATTGTTTCATAATTAATTTGTTTCCAACCCTATTTTAAAATACATTTATTTCTAAAAGCTAGGGGAAGTTGAGTCAAAAGCGGAGGGGGAATATAAAAAATTCACAAATTATTGACGATACTTCCTCAGGATACAAGGACAAAATAAGTACATTTTAATCTAGATTTTTAAAGTTCATATCTATTTATTTAGGATACCATATTTGCCAGATGAGTGGAATCATATCTGTAGGTTTTGGTGATACTGTGGCAGCTTTATATGGAGCTTCCTACGGGAAGCATTTTTGGAAAGGTATTTCGTTTTTGAATTGCTAAATACAGATTTTGTTGCACAGTTATACATACATTATTGTGTCTGTAAAACTAATATAAAAAAAATCATGTGCTGTCTTCCTTTTGTCTTCACAAATTAATAATATTTGTGCAACTAATGCCTGATTCAGTAGTATAATAGTATAGTCAATTACAATATTTTTCTCCATTCCTTGAAGTAGCAAACATTATTTTCTAACTCTTTTAAACAATTTATATTTATTAATGTATTATTGTACCAGACATAGAATTAAGTTAAAATAATGGA
Organism: Uloborus plumipes; assembly: GCA_038373865.1. Taxonomy (NCBI): domain Eukaryota; kingdom Metazoa; phylum Arthropoda; class Arachnida; order Araneae; family Uloboridae; genus Uloborus; species Uloborus plumipes. The sequence continues at coordinate 15,214 of JAXGGA010005717.1, forward strand.
GGTGGATTTGAAATCTTTGCAATGAAAAATTTAAATTTAGTACTTTTCCAAAAAAATAAAAATTTTCTTGTTATAAAATATAATAATAATTAGAAAGTGGGTTGGCCAAAAAGCAGGAAGCTATCATTTGAGAGTCTGAAATAAAGTTAGTTGTTGCTTTTAGTTTCTCATATTTTTTTTATTAATTTTTTATGAAGTATTTACAGTTATATTTGTATCTCACAAACAAACTGACATTTTTATGCTTTAGGCTCCAATAAAACATTAGAAGGAACTGCCAGTGCAATTGTCATTCAGCTTCTTTGTGCCTTCCTTTTTCTCTCATTTGGTATGCTTCTCTTTTCTTTACAATATTTATATTATTAGATTTTTACATTTAATTGATTTAAATTTCAAAAAACTAAATGAATGTCATCACTAGCATTGTATTTATTCAAGTATTTTATAGCTATGTATCTATTTATAAAAACAGTCGAAAAATTTACTCAAGGATTGAAACTAAAATGAGACAGCTCAATTAGGTGTATGGAATAAAAGTAATTAAAATCCAAACATAGCTATTTTTAGGTAAACAAAGTGAGACTATACCCTGTGTAACTACAGCTGGCTTCTGAAAGAAATATTAATTTCCCACTCTCCGTGCTTTTTCCCTTATAGTTACAGCACAGTGGACTTTTTTCCCACTTAGCTTTTGCAAGAATAGTTAAATGCAAACCTTTAAAATTGCTTTGTACATAAGCTATTATTCAATCAACATTAATAAAATACTTTTTGAAGTTTTTATAAAAGGGTTACTCATGATGGCAGGTCTTACTAAAACAAACTATTTAACACTAGATTTGTTGAAAAACGTTTAGAAATAACTGAGATATATGATGATATAAAGAAAAGCATAAACCTAATTCGATAACTATAAAACAAATGAAGTGAATTGACTGCAGTACATAAAAAAAGAGTGGAGCTGTTTTCTTTCCGTATGGTTTCCATGGAGACAACGCAAAATTTCGAAACTTGATACGCCTATTCAAAAGTAACAGGGTATAGTATTTGCAGTCTACAGTAACAGCATGACACTAATCAAGCCTTGAAATGAATTTCTTTGTCTTAGCCCAAAAAAATCAGTTTAAAAACTTTACAAGTTGTGATACAAGAAGATTTTATGCAAGTACAACCTTTAAAAAAGATTTTTTTTTTTCTTTTTGCAAGCAATTTCAATGTGGCTCAACCTAAACCTGAAGATTCAGCAAACATTATAAAAGAGCAATTAGTTTACAAAGGATATTAAAATTCTTTAATTTTTAGGCTGCGACTCATATGAAGTAGTTGCTTTGTGTATGTGGCCAAAAAGACAAAAGCGAGTTTAGCTAATCTATGTTATATTCAGCAAATAAGTTTTTTTAGAAAGTTTCCTTTTAACACACATCTAGATTTTTTTGTGTTGTTGATACAATGACTAAAATAGTCTAAAATTTTGACAATCAAGCAAGAAAATTTTCAATTAGAGTATAAATGTATTTCACGTGCAAATAAGCTTCAAATATGATTCACAGATATGAAATAAAATTCTTTTTTTTTTTTTTTTTGAAAATGAATGCAGATAATTCAACAGTGCTATCCAAAAAAGAATGATCTGCAGCTAAATTGCTTGTAAAATAATTTGCGTAAGTTCAAATAATAAAACGCACATCTCTTGAATTTTAAACTTATGTTCTAAAACTAATGCAGCATTTTCCTCTCTTATTTAGGTCATGAATTTTCTGGAAAAAATGTTATCCTAATAACATTAGCAGTGATTTTCACTTCGATTCTTGAAGCCAAAACTACACAAATAGATAATCTAATTCTTCCATTATTTATGTTTTCATTTCTGGCATGGATCTAATCAACATTGAATAATTTAAATTCAATCAGATGTGATAAAATGTTATATTTTATTGTAAATAAATATATATTTTTTGTAAAAATTTATACAAAATATTTTTGTAATAATAAAATGAAAATATGAAAGGATATGGACATATTTTTAAAAAATATTATTAAAATTTAAACAGCACATGGAAGAAAAGCAAAGTATCAATCTTTCAAGTGTTTTGAGAAAATCAGGTTTGAAATTTTAAAACCATTCTTTCTTTAATATACAGTAAACTTTTAGGTGATTTTCAGCTCTAGTTCTTTTCCCTTCTTACCTGTTTAAATAGAGCAACAAATTCTGCTCTGTGAACATTTGGTATTGCCGCATTGAACTCAAACTCAGACAATAACAATTAACAAAGACATTTCTTTCTTTCCCATACACTCTTCATTCCTTTAATTATTTATTTTATTCAAATACAAGCAGAAAACGAATGTATAAGGATCTTAAACAAATACAATCAAAAATATTTATAAATAGATGGGCGATTAAGTACAAAAGGCAATTAATTGGCACATTTTCTGGTTACTTTGCCACACAATCAATAAATATATTTAGCCAGTTATCTGAATGCTTGGTAAATCTTGCTTGGTGGAAGTTACATATCTGAGCATGGATCAAGTTCTCGGTGGCTATTTTCATATCAGTGTCTGAAAAGAATCTTGCCCCAGGTAAGTGTCTTTCAGTTTCGAATGAGGAATGTGTATTCATTGGTTGCCAAATCTGGGCTGCAGTGGAAATACTTTTCCAGGAATTATTAGGAAAAATGTTGCTAATACTTCAACAAAATATTAAACTTGGTAATATATTTAAAAAAAAAGATGTATATATTTATGTTCATTTTGTTGCCAACCCCCCCCCCCTCCCGCCTCCCCAACTAACTAGTATCTATAGAATCGAATGCACAGCTGTATGAATTCTATTATAATGTAATTCTGAACCCTTGTTCGATTTTAACAACACTTCATACAAAATTCAACTATGCTCTGGACGATAATATTTGCAAGGTTTTACTTTCAAACGTTGAATTAATTTTCTTTATTTAAGTTTATAAAATTCTTTCGACAATACGAAATAGAATCTCCAAACTTACACATTTTCTAATTTTTTCATTTAAAAGCTTGAACAAACACAGTTTAATTGGAGAAATTATTCACCACTTGCAAAGCAGAATCCGAAATTTCGAAAAAAACGGTGGGAGAAAAAAGATGGCTTATATATGAATATATAGATATAATTGATTATGCCCGCTAATTAAAATCGTAAAATTATGTAAATTAGTCAAACACAAGGCCTAAAAAAATTACGAATTTATCGATATCTCGTTCGATGATCATTTCACTGGCGTTCGGGAACAGTTATACTGACTTACATACATAAATAGATATAATCTACGTACATGGTTTTTTAGTAATATGAAATCGTCAAATTTTTTTAAAAGATCTGTAAATTTTCTGCACAGGTTTTACTTAGTAGATCTAATTTTCCCGTAAATGACGCTGATTTGACTCAAACTCGGCATTTTCGCAGGGAAATTTGATTATTTAACAAATTTCTACATGAAATCTGCAGAAATTTTACAGATTTCTGTGAAATTTCTTCATTAATTTGAAGATACTGCAGAAAATTTGCACAATCATTTGGAGGTTCTCCTGTTCTGAATTGACTTGGAAGTTAAAAACTTTTCAATTAATGGGAATACTTAAAGGAAAAAAGCACCTTCTGTCTTGGTTATGATTTTTTGAGGTAAGTGATGAAAACTGATAAAAGGCATCCGGTTTGGGGGGGGTCCGGACCCCCTGGACCCCCTCCCCCTTAAATACGTCCTTGGCAAGAAAGAAGCTTCTTAGCCAAACATTTATATTTTTGCGAAAAAAGTTTCAATGTTAAAATATTTATTAAATTTACCTTTTTAACAATAAAGCCCAAAACCTAAGAATTTCAAACAAATCCCCAAAGCTTAAGGGAAAACCACAAGCTTTGCTTTGATAAAACTGGTTGCAGGGTGGTATGATGATGATGATGATTATTATTATTATTCTCAAGTATGGAGCATTTTGAAGAATAGCCTATGTATATGTTATTGCTTACATATCACATTTAAAAAAAATTACATAATCAACAATACATTCATTAATAAAAATATGAACGTCTAAAACTTAACATTTCAAAACATAATTTCAATGTATCATAAAATTTCTGAGATATGCTTAACAAACTATGAAATTATAAACAAAAACAGACAATATAATACAACTTCACATTTAGCAATGGAATGTAGAAGTAATTTGGTCAGAATGTATGAAGAAAACCTTGAACTGTTGATATTAAAACAAACATTATTTATAGTGATGGACCGGATATCCGGTAACTATCCGGTATCCGGCCTATCCGACTGATATTTTAAATATCCGGTATTTCCGGATATCTGATCCGGCTGACAGTCCCGGATACGGATATCCGGAAGATTTTTGCAGGATATCCGGGAAAGTATCCGGTGTTAATGTGGGAGATATCCGGAATTTGTGAGGGTATCCGGTTTGATGTGAGTACCTAATTGAATATTTTCTTTTTTACGAAAATCCCAGTTCAAAATTTCATTGTTTGATAAACTTTCTAGATCATGTAATTACTTCTCATCTTTCCTTTTTACCAATTTTTGCTTCTAAAACAAAAATTATATGTTATTCCTCCGACTTTGTAGTGGATATAGAAGCATTCTGCATATTTGATTTTTCACAATTTCCAGATAAAGTATGATTGTCTTCAGCTTTTCAAAAATATTTTAGTTAAAATATTTAGAAAGAAAAAGCTACAAACCTTCAAGGATTAATGTGCGACAAAAGGTTGAAAAAGAATTTACGATCATATCGTTAGTTCATAAAAATTAATCACAGTAGCTTTTAATATAAATTCTCAAATTATTTTATTTATTGAATTCTTTTTTTTTAGTTTTTGTACTTCTAACAAAAATTTCGATCTATTAACACACAATGATGTTGTAATTAGATATTTTTTACTTTGCCACAATTATTGTTTTATTATAATTGAAAGTAACATACAATAAATAACCTATCTAACATTGGCGAAAGTGTTCTTCTAGATAATGTAAACATCTCTCCCCATGAATTGTCGATACTTAGCCATGCTTTTTTTTTTTTTTTTTTTTGAAAAAGTTTGAATGTGTGTAAAGAAATTTTGAATCTTGCACTTTGTTTCGTTCTTTCTTTTTGTAATCCCTTCCTTTCAGAAAAGATATTTCTCTGCTATTAGAATCTGTTCACGTCTGTCACACCGCTCCGTAACTCCTCGAGAACATGTTGAGCATGACCCTCAATAACATTCAATCGAGTCTCGATAACTCGAAGCTTTATAAACTCTAATATACCTTTATTTCAAAGTTTTCATTTGGTCCCAAATTCTTGAAAAGACGGTAGGAACTGCTTGTAACTCGAATTATCAATAACTCTAAGCTTTTAGCCGGTCCCTTGGGACTATGAGATATTGAGACTCTGCTGTATTTAAGGTGTTAATTTGCATCTTTAGAGAGTGTATTTTGTTTTTTAGAATTTTAGTAAAACTTTAAGTTAATTATTTAGATATAAGTTTAACAATTTATTTTTTTAAGTGAACATGCTTAGAATAATTTTTAATAATAATAATAATATATCGGTCATTTCAGCAAAATGGTACAAATCAATCCCGATACTTCAGAATTTTGGTAATTAATTTTAATATTTACCACCAATTAATTGTATTTTTTTATTTGTTCTCCATCTAATTGTGTGTAACCAAGTATTACTTATTTAGACGTAAGCCATTTATAAAGGACTCAAAAAAAAAATATATATATATATATATATTTGGCAAAAGAAGGAAAATATGATCTGCCCCAGCTTCAAATTGCTAGGACTTAAAATGCAATTTAAGATTAAGCTGAAATGCAACAACAAAATCATTTGCAACGCACAGCACAAAAAATGCTTCTGACACCCTTTCTGCTGATTTTTATGCATGTAAACAAAAAAATCTTGGAAAATCACTTATTTATCTTTGTTCCTAGATTTTTTATGTTTCAAACTGTCCACTCTGTTACAAGCCTTTCCGAAATAAGCAATTGCATTCAATGTGATATTTTTTTAAAGAAGTACAAGTAATGTATCTGTTGTAATTACTTTGATACATTGAATTATATAGTCAGCAACTAAGATAAGCCTAAAATTCTTTGCTAATGATAGTAAATTTGCACTGTGGGATGTCCGTTCTGTTACAGTTGCATTAATGGTGCAAAAAATATTTTTTCTTGAAATTACAGACAGAATTACTTTTAGGATGTTTAGTTCATTTTATACTTGTTCTGTAATTAACTTTTCTTTACGATTAGAAATATATTTTTCAATCCTCATTTGTCTCCTCTGTTACACAAAGTGGTCAAACTATTCAAAACCCTTAATGAATGTCTCATATACAAGCCATTTACACTTTATTATGCACAAATAAACAGAGAATAATTTTTAAAACAACGATTAGTTGGCGAAAATTACTTCATTTGATAAACTTAACTCGACAACTTCACACATGATTTGTACCATTTTGGCTGGAATAACCCATAATTATAACATTTGCATCTGAGAATGTATCTTTTGTTTTTCAAAATGAAGTTGAATTTCGAGGTGATTATTTAAGAATTAGTTTATTAATTTGTTTTTAAAACAGTGAATGTGTTTAGCATGACTCTTAAAGTATTTAAAATGATAATTTGCTACTTTTAAGAATGTGTATCTTAACTTTTTGGAACTAAAGTCGTAAAGAAGTCATTCGGAAAGAAGTCGTAATGATCAACTTTTCCGAAGAAAATTTTCCCAATCTCAAATTTTTATAAAAAAAAGTGTTGGTCTCATTGATCGTCGACTTGGTGGCGTGGTGGTAGAGCGTCGGCTTTCCGCGCCGATAACCCGGGTTCGATCCTAGAGTTGTCCAGTCAGCGGATTTTTAAGAGGTGCCTCCATCTGGCGGCAAAACTGGGCGTTAAAATTCTCGTGGTAGTGGCATTCCGCCGATTCTGGTGCTACGTGAAAGAATGGATGCTTAATTGGGAGATCGCACTAGGTCTGCAAAAGGTTGTGTTTCTACTGCAGCCCCGTTTGAAAAAAAAAAAAAAGAAAATGATCCAAAACTACACGGCTCGTATGTTGATCCAACTCTCATCGTATTTTGATCCAAAATTCATCGCCACGGAACTACACTGCTCGTATATTGTTCCAACTCTCATCGTATTTTCATCCAAAATTGATCTTTAATTCATCGCCACGAGCTACACTGCTCGCTTATTGATCTAAATCACATCATATTTTCATCCAAAATTGATCCTAAATTCATCGGCACGGGACTGCACTGCTGGTAAATTGCTCCAAATCTCATCGTATTTCGAGCAAAACTAATCGGATTTTGCTGCTTGGATTCTGTTTGGCCGATGAGACATATTGGAACAATTCCCGATGAGAACTCATCGGAATCCGATCATCCGAGAAATTCATCGAAACCCGATGAAATTCTCATCGGCCGATGAGAATTTCATCGGGTTTCGATGAATGGCCGATGAGATTGTGCTGCTGGGGTAGAGGCTTTAAAAATTAATTTGAATGTATTTAACCCTTCACTGCACGATTTTTTATATTTTAATGAAACAAATCATTTGTTACCTTTTAAATAGCCCTGAGTTAGGAAAAATAAAGAAAAAAATTTATCTTAAAAATGTGCACCAAAAATGATGTTTTAATTGTTTGTTCTATATATGGCACAAAGCACATAGCATATGCTTTGTATACCGATAAGTGTAATAATCTACAATGTGTTTTGTGCCATAAGTGGTATAAACAAACTTTCCACTAAGTGTATTTAAACATTTTTAGAACAAAGGAAATAATGACTAAGCACACTTCTAACGGAAATGCAGACACTGTTTCTTTAAAAAGCAAGAACTGTAATACCTAGACTAGTGCAACTAACTAGTGCATAAACATCACACTAAACTGTTATAGCAATGTTCCAGAAGGGGCACAAAGCTCAGTTTAACTGTATTTAAAAATCATAGGAATATATGAGGGTTTATTTGGTTTGTGCCAGATCTGGCACACCGTGCAGTGAAGGGTTAACATGTTCTTAAAGAAATGATGCGAGAAACAACTTTGATTTATTGTTTTGAAGCTGCATTACATAAAAATAAGCGAACATGCAATGTAATTGTAATGCCGGATATCCGCAAGATATCCGGTGGCACAATTCCGGATATCCGGTATCCGGCTTGTGATGGACCACCGGATATCCGATATCCGGTATCCGGCAAATTCACTATCCGGTCCATCCCTAATTATTTATGCTTTGTATATACTAGGTTAATGAAAAAGTTAGAAGCCGTGTATTACTATTGCACAAAGATAATCAACTCACATCAAATATTTGTGATAGCTGAAGAAGGTGCAGTTCATTTCATAAAAGCATGCAACTTTCTGCTGCTAAAAACTGCTAAAACATAATTGAAATTAATTTGATGCTTAGATATAATAAATTTTGTACCTTTTGTTACATTAATTTCAGCTTTTTTTGTAGATGAAGATAAAACATCGTAAAGTAATAATTAAAAGTTCAATTTAAAAACTAAAAACAGTATACAAACTCATCCTAATTGGATATTTACTTATTGTGCGTGTGTACATGTTTTACTTAGTATAGGATGCAGGACCAACGCTAAGCATTTGCCAAATCTGATGAAATCGTAAATCCAGCAAAAAAACTCGGATTACGCTAAGGTTAGCGAATGGAAAATTCTCTGAGATTTCCACTCAGAAAAATATATGCATTATTATAGGGAAAATATTATTTAAAAGTTGTTGAAATTAAACTTTGACTAAGAATCTCAAAATTTAGCTTTGAAATTTAGTTAATTTACTGGCTAACTCCAACGCAGGAGCTGCGATATAATGTTGTCTGAGTAATATACGATATAAAAGAATTTTCAAAAGTATTTAACACTAATTATTAGAAATTAAAAAAGGTATAAAAATTTATTCCTTTGTTGTACATGACATCAAAAAAAGAAATTGAATGCAAAAAGAAATCTAATGAATATACAGGTAAATAAATTTTTTAAATGCTATGATTACGAAGTGAACTGAGAATATACCATGCAGCGAGTAGAACCTGTCCTTGGCACATTTTAGATGAGTTGATGAGTTTGTATTTACACTGAGTAAACATTTTATATACATCTTCAAAGTAGCTGCATGCTATTCTTTCTTCTTTTTTTTCTATTTAAACGAAGATGTTCTGCTTACTTTTTTTGAAAAATATTTTTTTCACATTTTTCTTTGTTTTCAGAGTGATTTAAATAGTTCATACATTTTAGTTTGTTAGAAATGTGGGATGAAAATGGTAGTGATATTTCTTGAACTGATCTAATTTTCAAAACAATAGCTCCATTTAAATTTCCTTCCTGAAATAGAATTAAACCATGAACAAAAAGGAATATACGTTTTTAAACATTTTATTTAATGTTCAGCAAGTTATTGCGATTTCAATCTAATTATTTTCTACAAAAAAGAAAAAAAAAAGAAGAAAAATAGGAAAAACAAAAGAAATTATCATCAAAAAACAATGACAAAAAATTGTCAAAATAATACGTTGCCTGAAGACTATAGTATTTTATAAAAAAAGCATATATCTATTGTTATTTTCGCATTCTGAGCAATTGTTTAACTTCTTTAGAAAATAGGATTTCTTAGCTTCTCTTAAACCAGTTTCTGTCCAGTTTTGTTCTCTTTTTAATAAAGAGAAGAAACAGTTTTTCTTTTTGCTAATAGCTTCCAAATTGCAGCTGAAAATAGTTACTTTAATCTCTAAACCTATAATTTTACAGATGTAACATGGTTTATTCAATATAACCCTAATAAAGTATATTATGTAAGTTCTAAATTGATTTCCACTGCAGATTCTATTACTTTGAAAATGATGAGATGATACTTATAAGAAACATTTTTTCACCAGAAAAATTATCCCCCCACCTGCATGTCTAAAGTAACTATTTGCATACATTGAAAATATATATATATATATATTTTTAGTGCAAGTCTTTTTACTTTTTGTCACCATTATGTCTTGTTGCCAATTGTATTACCTATTTCTTCAAAACTTTTAAAAGCTTATTCCTTTAATATATTTTGTGAATTTAAATGTTTCAATTTTGAAAGTTTTCAAAGTTTTGTTGAACTTTTAAAATTTTAAGCTAAAAATTGTATACCCCTGAGCATTCACTTTGAAATTTTTTTCAAAACTAAGGATATTTAGACGCATCACTTCGAAATCTGCTACCATAGATTCTTTTTTCCCCCTCTTTCTGTACAGTTCTTTATTCATTATTCTAATAATACAGGGTGTTTACAAATTAGTTGGTCAAAAAGAATGATTCATTAAATGTAATTTACAGGGTAAAAGTAAAATATATATTGTGTTGTAAGATAGAGAAACTGTCCAAGTTTGCAATTGTCACTAGTGTTCAATGGGACATTCTTTTGTTACTCTGCATATCTCCCAAGGGTAAATGAGTTCTTGTCACAGATTTTTCAGCATGTCAACAGATTATGTGAAGATTGAGGGACATTTTGGTGGCGACATTTTGCTTGGATACCAGCAATTTCCTGTTTCTATTCCTGAACTAAAATCAAGAATCTATACTGCAATAAATGCTCTATTGATCAAATGATCAACAGATATATACTGATAAATTTGTGACCAAAATTAATTTCCCTATAGGACATTTGCAGAGTGACAGAAGAAAGTTACATCACACATTTGTGATAATGGTAAACTTGAACTGTTTCTCTATCTTATTAAATGTATGCTTTCATTTTCCCGATAACTTAAATTCGATTTTTCATTCTTTTTGCATACACCCTGTATATTTAGCATATACAAATCCAGAAAATTGACTAGAAATTCAAAAACATAATTTCAAAAAAAATTTTAACTTACCATAATTTTTTGAGCATTTAAAATTGATTTTGTAAATAAACAAATTTTTTCATCGTACTTCAGTTCAAAATCACTCAAACAAACACTTTTAGCAGAAATCAAATTATTTGAATCCTGAAGAGGAAATATAAATATAAAATATAATATAGTGTAATAAATATAAATACCTTTTTGATAAAAGAAAAAATATAAGATTAATAATTGAAATAAAAAAACTTTACATTTTCTATTTGGCTAATTTTAATATTGCACATTACAACCAACTCATAACTTTAACACTTCATATAACTTGTAGAAGCACAGTAAATTTTTGAAAGCTATATCAAAATGTGCCATCAAAAACAAATTTACATGGCAAACATTTTGTTCTTGGATGGCTTGATAGCAAATATATCATTTATCGAGAAAAAAAAGTTTACAAACTCATGACTTGAGAAAAAAAATGTCTTTACCAATAGACTAATATAATTTTCAGATGCAGTTATAAACTAATCAGCAAGGTTAGCAATGATTCATTAATCAATTGCAATTAATCTAGTGTCATGGAATGAGAGTCATATATTATTTCTTTTGTTTGTGCATACATTAGGAGTGAAGTTAACCCTTTACTGCACAATTTTTTACATTTTCATGAACAAAATCATATGTTACCTTTTAATAGCTCTGAGTTCAGGAAAAATGAAGAAAAAAATTAATCTTAAAAATGTGCACCAAAAATGATGTTTTACTTGTTTGTTCTACATATGGCACATAGCATATGCTTTGTATACCGATAAGTGTAATAATCTACAATGTGTTTTGTGCCATGAGTGGTACAAACAAATTTGCCACTAAGTGTATTTAAACATTTTTAGAACAAAGGAAATAATGACTAAGCACACTTCTAATGGAAATGCAGACACTTTTTTTCAAAAGCAAGAACTGTAATACCTAGACTAGTGCAACTAACTAGTGCATAAACATCACACTAAACTGTTATAGCAATGTTCCAGAAGGGGCGCAAAACTCAGTTTAACTGCATTTAAATATCATAAGAATATATGATGCTGTTTTTTTGGTGTGTGCCAGATCAGGCACACCATGCAGTGAAGGGTTAAGTTTTCCAGTACCACAATGCCAATGAGAAATAATTGAGTCTTGAGTTCTGACCAATTTTATAAACACAGGAATTCCTCCCCCCCCCCCCGAATAACAGTACAGGACCAGTCTTTTGGTGCGTTCTGGCCACAAGACACCCTTAGTATAGCCCCAATGAGGTATAGTACTCACTGTTTATCGATCAAAACATGTAGGATGTAATTATCTTACGTGGTACAAAAGAAGAATGGAATTTGTTATTGCCTATTGGCAACAGATGTAATGTTTACTTGGACTCAGGTCTAACAATAAGCATGGTGCATGCCAGGCTGTATTGTGAACAGTTATAGAAATTTCTTAAAAACTGATCAGAAACGATGCAACAGTTACTGCCTAGTGAAATGACAATATAACTGCATGTTTTTATTTAAATCACATCTAGATTGCAATGATATAGTATCTGATGAGTGATATTTTCAACAACTAATAGTTGTTTTTATAAATAAATGTGACTTGCTTTTTTATGTCTGATTACTGGCCTGCTTACTGAACAAGCGACAAGCCAATAACATTCTCAATCAACTTACAGTAATGCATTTTTGCATATTTTTCAGCATATTTGCAGTTAAATTTTAGATCTTAAAGAAGAAAAGCAAAGGATAAGAAAAATTCATCAAATAATCTTACATACCAATTGGAATGCAATGTCAACTTCAAAATCTAAAAGCGTTTTCATATCACAGCCACTTGGAATAATAAGGTAAAGCTTTACGTCAAAAGCATTACAAAATGTATGTTGATGATGATAGAACTCAAGAAGGAAAGAACACACATCTGTTTTGATTAACAACTTTTCCAATGGAGATTCTGAAAATAACATTTTTTCAATGTTAAATTAGAATGCATACTACAATAAAAATTACAAACTGTTTCAATGTAAGGCCACATTTAACAAAACAAAATATGATGTTACAAGCATTAAAACTATCATAAAATAAAACTTTAAAAGAGAAACAAATAAAAATGAATTTGAAGCACAAATGTGATACTTTTGCAATTAATATTACCAAACCTGTTACCTGAAAGTATTATTCCTTACAAAAATTGAAACTCATCTTAATAAATTAGTAAACATCCTTTAATCATGATATAGAAATATAGTATGGGTTTCTGGGGGAAAGGGCATCTCTGCAGACTTAAGATAATAACATGAATCATTGAGTTGAAATAGAAACTAAATCTTTAAAATGTTGGTAACAATAAGATATTATTGTAGCAGGCATACAACTTATACTTTTTCAACATGCGACATAAATTAAACATTGCTTTTATTAAATGTTATGGATGCTAAAAATAAAAAAAAATTGGGATAGTTTTTAGTGAGTATGAAATTAATTTTTACTTCTCTTTGGTCAAACAAAAGCCCAAAGCACCATCAATTCTAAGGATTCTCTTGCACAAGACATTGTGTGTGGATTGAACAAAACAGAGTTCACCCTTTTTTAGCAATGCAATTTTATAACTTTTCCAAGAGTAGAAATATAAGAAGTATTACGTAACGTACAAGTAGTCATAAACAAAAATAAAACTTACGTTTTGCGGTAGGACAAGACATAATATCTCCAAAGGGCACTGGTTTTTGAACAGATTCAACAGGATCACAAAGCTTCCTAGGAGTTGCAAGACTACTTTTTATCTGTGGATACTGATGCTTTTTTATTAAGGGCTCATTCTTGAAATCTGTTTCAGTAAAAGAATAAACAAATCAATTTCAGCCAACACCCTACATTTTATTGTACAAAAAAAATAATAATAATAATAATGTCTAAATAGATTTATACTCAATAGTTCATGCTTTAAAGCCTAGAAATTTCAATATATCCTCTCGGGCTTTTAATAAAAGAAAGTTAAGGATATTGGAAAAAGCAATATTATTTAATTACATTCTGTTTCAAACTGGTAGAATAAACTGATAACACAGGCCTGTAAAAGGACAAATACATAAATAATGAACATAATAATAAGAAAAATAATAACATACATAAAAAAATTTTTGTAACTTCTGTGTTTTCTAGAGCACAAAAATCTTTATTTTACTCCTTTACATGCCACTGCTTTTATTGAAAAACATTGGAAACTTATATTATTAAAAATGCTCAACAGTGTTGAAAAAATAACATTTTAAGTAATTATTGAAAATGACAACTTAAATTTTTCTGATTATTAAAAAAAATATATTTAGCTAGAAAACATGTATGGCATGTATTAACAATGAAAAAGTTGCATCATGTTGAAGAGAGAGAGAGAAACACAGTGAAACGACTCGGTTTGCTCTATGTTATATGTTGTACAAAAATATTCACACAAAACAGTTTAGTTTTATTTTTTGGCAAAACCTCATTTCGCGAATCCTGTCTAGTTTTGATCTCCTTATCTAAGAAAGATATATCTTGATTAGAAAGGGTTTGAAGAAGGGCTACTAGGCTAGTAGGACAACTTTCAGATTTATATGAGGATATCAGATTTAAAAGGCTTATACATATAATCTTTAGCAAATAAAAGTCAGAGAGGACATGATTCAGTTGTTTAAATTTATCAAAATGAAAAAAGATATTGAACGACCATATTTTTGCACCAAAAACATTACCAGAGGTCATTTTTAAACACATTCACTACAGCAAGAGGTTGCTTCACATAGAAGGGCATAAAATTATTTGTTTCAGCAGCAATGCAATGCTCCAGAGTACGTGAGTCCCCGGTGGACATACATGTCTATTAACCTTTCGGATCTGGGCTATTCGCATAGAAGTTTTCCTTTCGAGTCGGGCGGTACAACTGTTGAACCATGGATCTCTTTTCCTCTGAAAGCAGGAAGGTGCAACAGCAAGCGCTCAGGTTTTATGACTTCACAGTTCGAATACTAAGTCGTAAAGAGGTATGAAATCTTGGGAAAATCCCCTGCTCTAAAGGGTAGAAGCAAAGATTTAAACTCTGTCCTCAAAGGAAAAAAAGACTTGCGGTACAGCATGTGTACCACCCGGTTCTTAAAGGTTAAGAAAGTCCAATATGACCCAGGTAGGTCACAAAGTTATGAATAAGTTAAACTATTCAGGCTGATCTGCAAATGAGGAAAAAATTACTATTTCAGTTGGGTCGTAGGCACTGGAACAGCTTACCCGAAGAAGCTTAACAAACCATGGGGGTATGGGGCTTTAAGAGGACTATTGATCTTCATTGAGGGCTGACAAACTCACTAAGTCCTAATTGGGCTTCTAGGTATTTGTACTTGATAATGAAAACGCACACACACATCAAATCAAAGATTGAAAATAATGTATTTTATAATACCTTGTAGCACCAAATTTAAAATATCCACTATCTTTCTATTTTTCGTTACATGTTGTTTCAAATACTTGACAAAATAACCATTTGTTTCAACATCACTTTCATAAGAAGAATAAAAATCAGAACTAAAAAAATAAATCATAATAAATAAAGCAATTTTTAAAGCGTAAATGAATAAATTAAATGAAATAAATGAATGCAATGTTATGAAAATAAAAGTAACAAAAGTGAATTTCAATCAGAGTTAAAAACAAGCTTTTACAAACAATAAAAATAACAGAAATACCATATGTTTTCAGACCTATAACTGATTCTAAAATGGTTAAATAATAGAAATGTATAGTGAAAGTCTTGTGGGGAATAAAATGAAATTTAATGTAAATGATGGTAATGGATAGCTAAATTTACTAACTACTACAGTAAATTGCATTAAATTTAATAATACAGGTATTTTATGATGTAAATAAATTGGTGTTGAGTAAGTGAGCAGCATTATTAAAGGTTTTAGCTATTAGTGTATTTACAGTGAAGTACTAAAATGAAAATCCATGTATCAACTCCAATAATTTTGCTCAAAATCGAAATACAGTACAACTTGGATTTAATAATACTTGATTTAACGATTTCCTCACTTTGACAACACATTTTACTGATCCGGATTTGATTGCATTGAATTTTATGTTAAAGCTTCTTCAATTAAACAATGGCTTCTCTCAATTTAACGATAAAATCAGCAGCAGAAAAAAGTTTTTCTAACTGTTGGTAATATATAAAAACGTTCAATCACTAGCTCGTTTCTATAGATAATGAAGAAGATTGTATTAGCACAGATGAAGCAAACATATAGGAGGAAATTGCACCGAATGATCTAGCATTTACAGACTATGTAAATTGTGATGCACAAGTTGCCGTTTGTTGTTCCTAAAGCATTGAGGAAATATATGAAGAGCAGACTTGGATGTTGCATCTGATTCAGAATCAGGTTTGGAGGATAACCTTCAACAGAATAATAAAGTGACTTTATTTCAAGCCCATGTGGGATTAAATACTGTTAAAAAGTACTTAATAGACTTTAATACTAATGAATGTTTGTATGATTATTTTGAAAATATTGAAAAGCCCATTGCCAGCGCTGTACTAAAAAAAATGAAACAATCATTAATAAATTTTTTTCTTTTTTTTTTTTTGTAAGTGATAAAAATTTGGTTTTTGTACTTCTAAGAACCAAAAGTATGTTTAGCCTTGGTAAGTATTCATTCTATAATCAATATTTAAAAAAGCTTAATCAATGTCTATGCTCCCCGATTTAACGATATCCTTGGTTTAACAATAGTTCATTACAGTCCATATGCAATCATAAAATCAAGGTTATACTGTATTTCAGAATTCTTAAAATCTGTAAGTGAACGTGGAAAGAATAATTACTTCCAATAAACACATTGCAAAAAATACCTTATATAAAAACCACGTATGAAAGAGTATAAGTGTTCTTTTAAGAGTTTAAAATATGATCAATATACACTGAAGTGACAAAAGTCATGGGATAGCAATATGCAAATTTTCAGATGGCAGTAGCATCGCATAGAACAGGTATAAATGCTCAGTGCTTTTACAGAGCTTTCATTTCTGTTCAAGTTATTCATGTGAAGAGGTTTTAACGTGATGATGACCGCACAACGTGAATTAACAGACTTTGAACGCGGAATGTTAGTTGGAGCTAGACGCATGGGTCATGCCATTTCGGAAATCGTTAGAGAATTCAACATTCCCAGATCCACTGTGTCAAGAGTGTGCCGAGAGTATGAAATTTCAGGCATAACATCCCACCATGGACAGCGCAGTGGTCGACAGCCTGCACTTAAAGATCGAGACCGGCGACGTCTGCAAAGAGTCGTAAATTCTAACAGACAAGCAACACTGCGTCAAATCACCGTAGAAATCAATGTGGGACGTACAATGGACGTGTCTGCTAGAACTGTGCGGAGAAATTTGGATTTCTTGGGCTATTCCAGCAGAAGACCGACTCGAGTGCCTTTACTGACAGAACGACATCGCTTGCAGCGACTCTCGTGGGCACGTGAGCATATCGGTTGGTCCCTAGATGAATGGAAAACCGTGGCCTGGTCCGATGAGTCACGATTTCAGCTGGTAAGAGCCGATGGTAGGGTTCGAGTGTGGCGCAGACCCCACGAAGCCATGGACCCAAACTGTCAGCAAGACACTGTTCAAGCTGGTGGTGGCTCCGTAATGGTGTGGGCTGTTTTTTCATGGCATGGACTTGGTCCTCTAGTGCGACTGGACCGAACATTGACTGGAAATGCTTATGTGCAGCTACTTGGAGATCACTTGCAGCCATTCATGGACTTCATGTACCCAAACAACGATGGGATTTTTATGGATGACAATGCGCCATGTCACCGGGCCACAAATGTTCGCAATTGGTTTGAAGAAAATTCTGGACAATTCCAACGAATGATTTGGCCACCTAGATCGCCCGACATGAATCCCATTGAGCATTTATGGGACACCATCGAGAGGTCTGTTCGTGCCCAAAATCCTGCCCCATCAACGCTTTCACAATTATGGACGTCTATCGAGACAGCATGGCTCAATATTCCTGCAGAAGACTTCCAACGACTTGTTGAGTCCATGCCACGTCGAGTTGTTGCACTTCGCCGGGCAAAAGGAGGGCCGACACGATATTAAGAGGTATCCCATGACTTTTGTCACTTCAGTGTATATTTGGGTCATTCCGACGAAAATGGTACAAATCATGTCTGAAACTCTTTACTTAAGATTATCAATTTAAATAATTTCCACCAACTAATCATATTTTTTTTATTGAGTTTCCATTTATTTGTGTATAATGCAGTGTAAATAACTAGTACATGACTCATTTATGAAAGGATTTTAAATATTTTGATCACTTTGTTTAACAGAGTGGACATATAACAGAGTGGACATATAACAGAGTGGACATATAACAGAGTGGACATATAACAGAGTGGACAAATAAGCCTTTAAAAATATCTGTATAATCAAAGAAAAGTTAGAATCACAGAACAAGCATGAAGTGGAATAAACAGCTCAAAACTGTAAGTCTGTCTGCAATTTCAAGAAAAAAATCTATTTTTTTTTTTATCATGAAATCGGCTCTTACAGAGTGGACATCCGACAGTTCAAATTAACTATCATAAGAAAAGAATGAGGCTCACCCTGGTTGTTGACTACATAATTCAATGTAGCAAGCTAATCACGGCAGTTATACTACCTATATTTATAAAAAAATATATCAGATTGAATGCAATTGTTTATTTTATTTCCAAAAGGCATATTACAGAGTGGACAATTCGAAACATAGAAAATCTAGGGACATGGATAAATAACAGTGTTTTTGGGGGAATTTTTTTTTCATTTGCTAAATAATCTGCAGAAATGGTGTCAGAAGCATCTTTTGTGCAGTGCAGTGTAATTTATTTTGTCGTTACATTTCAGTTTAATTTTAAATCACATTTAAAATTCTAGCAATTTGAAGCTGGGACACATCATTTTCTCCCACTTCTGACAAAGATGATTTTTTTTTTGTGTCATTTCTAAATGGATTATACCTAATCAATTGATACTTGACGGCACAAAATTAAATGGAGAACCAATAAAAAATACACTTAATGGGTGGTAGTTATTAAAATTGATTTTAAAAAATTCTAAAGTCTCGGACATGTACCATTTTCGTCAGAATGACCCATTTAAAAAAACAACCACATGCATTTCTGGATTTTGGTTTTTGCCTAATTTATAAACGCCAAGGCGCTTTACATCAATATCACCGAAAAATGTCAGTGGTTTCAGTATCATGCATGTATGAGTGAATTGGTTGCACAGAAATTAGCTCTTTCTTCAAAAATGAAAAAAAAAAAAGCAGTTACATAGAGACAATCAATTCCTAATAGGGAGAAATTTACAGTAGGGAGACTTGGAGCTAAGGAACCTCTAGTGTATATTTATTTGTATACATCATTCATTTAAAGAAAATAAAACACATTAGAAAATAAACAAGAGCAGAAATAACTTTGCATGCATGATTGTTCCAAAAATGATGCATTCTTTACATAAAATCATCACTATGAAAATTTTGAAATATTGAACAGAAGCTTACGTTGAATAGCCATAGATTGTATTTCCTTTCATTTTTGCAACTTGTCTATCTTTGAACGAAAAACTGTAGTCTTTTTTGCTGAAAAATAGAAATATGAACTATCATTATTTATTAGAAAAAACCCAAAAGGTTTTTTTATATATTTCATGTTTTTTTTTTTTTTTTTTTTTGTTTTTATTTAATAACATGTGGCAACAATTTAAAAAAAATTTCATGTAATGAAGGTAAGCATAATTCTTAATTAATGTACTAAAGACAAGTTCATCAGAGAAAAAAATACTTCCTTGGCTCTAGTAATGGGTATGTGCTCAGCTATCACTATTTCTACAAAATGTTAAAATTAGATTATTTTTTCAAATTTTTATAATGAGTGAGATTTAATTTGATACATTTCTCCTGTGTGCGCATGAATCAATATAATAGCTACAAAACTCAAGTAATTAAGCCTAAGGTTGGTCATGATTCATATTAATACTTCATAAGGATGCTTTAGAGTCTCTCGAACAAATCGCTAAAGTAGGCAGCTATGTATAATACCCAATTCAATACAGTTCACCCTGTGTGAGCCTACAAACTTACTAGACTCCCATGAAAACTCAAATTCTAAATACAGCACTGGTTTCAGGTTATGAGAACATGACAGCATTCTCTAATACTTTGTAAAGTACAGATTCACATTTAACTGCGTGATTATGCACTAATTTAGCAGGAAGTAGTCCGTTGCTGAAAGACTTCATGTATGTATGTGCGTGTGTGTGTATATAAAGATGAAACACATTTACACATTACACTTACATGAAAGACATCTGCATTATTGAATTCCAGCAGATGTAACTTAGTTTTGAAACACCGTCCAAAATCATGGTTACTTTCTATAACTATTAAAAATCAAAATAATTGGTTTTTACACTCACTTAGCTTGTGGGGATAACATCCTGCAAGAATCAATAAGTAAAATATTAACTTCTGGGTTTTCCTTTTGCATACACTTCAACACATATTCCGTACAAATGGCCTCTTCCTTCAGATACTTATCACTGCAATCAACAGGTAGTAAATAGGTTTGACCAAATTCTTCAAATCCATGTCCAGCAAAGAAAAACAATGCTGTAACACACAAAATCAATAAATTTGCAATTAACACAGCACTAGAAGAAAATTAAGTTTGTTAGATGATTAGATCAATTTATATTTTTAAAAAATTGTGGAAAGAATATGAATTTTCCTAGGCAAATCATTCCTAAGTAACATTTAATAGAATAAATAAGAACCAAAGCATGTATAATATTCTGTTGGCTATTTTTATTGCACCTTTTTGAATGCAGGTTAGTAATAATTTCTGAGTTAAAGTAAAATTTGATGAAAAGATTTTTTTTTTTCATTCATGCGAAAGGAGAAAGATTTTGATTTTAACTATAGCTATGACTGATGTTCCCCAAATGAATAGCTTTTCTCTTTAAATACTTTTTTTACTGCAGAACTAAAAAATTTCAAAAAGTTATCATTCAAAAATTGTGTTCTGCAAATGTAAAATGTTGGAGGATTGGAGTTTTTAAAACATTTTTCGGGGGATAGTATTTAAATTATTGTAGATCCCTGCAATAAATTAAAATAAAAACAAGACTTACCATAAACTTTTGGTCTCAACATTTTACAAAAGACATGGACAGCATTTTTCATTTGTAGTAAACTAAGATTTCTGACAGCAAAAATTTTAAATTTCATAGAAGAAAGCAGCTCGGCCATATCAACAACATCAGGAGAAGGTTTTTTCAGTTCTGGTAAGTTGAGGTATGTATCATTAGCAATTAAAAATGCAATCTTATCTTCAGCTAGATGGAAGAAAAAAGAAAAACATTTTTAACATATAAAATATTCTACGCTATGATGTATTAATACAATATCATACTGGTTTTTAAATGATGAGAAAAATGTATATACATCTTTTTTGCAATAAATCTTTGTAAAAGTTACAATAGCATGAGAATTGAAATTTTCCACCAGAACACTTGAATTTCAAATACTCATTCAAAACTATAGCAAAATATTACAAAGTATTATTATTTCAGATGAAAACACTCGACTTGAACTCGAAATTCAATTTTAAAATATAACAGGATAATTTTAAAATATCATTATTTGCTAAAATATTGAGCAACAATGTTCTTTTACATGGAAAATATATACCTTTTTTTAATAGATTCCGAACATTGCATTATTTAATTGATTGAAAAGCAAGGTCTCTACCACATAGATATTGTTGAATGCATTTCTCTCAATTTATCATGAACATTCTTACTCAATAATAGTTACAGATCAGCTAGATTTATTTTGCTTCGCATGAGCAGAAGGAACAATAATTATATTGTTAAAACATAATTTGCCTTAATGATTTATTATAATACATAGAAAAATCAAACGATTACATAATCCGTAGCCAAAGAAATCTTTTTTACATGAAACGGAAATTGATTCTCGCCCATTAATTTATATTACTAGTAAGTTAAAGTTTATACATTATTTTCAGCTAATATTTGGTTTTAATACATTTCTATACTTTTAAAACTTAAATTTCAAACATAAATATATTTTTCAAGAAAAATACAAAAAAAAAAAAAAAAAAATGCGGAAAAGCAAAAACTCTATTACACTTTTGATTGCACTCCTTCCCCTCCTAGTTTTATTAAGGCATTTACCATTTTCTATACTTTTGACTTTTGAAATAAACAAAGAAACTGCATGGTTCAAGTAGAAGTCTTTTTTTTTTCTTTTTAAAAATTGAAAATTAGTTTAGAAAGTCTGAAAACCCAAATGTTTTTTTCTTTTTATTTTTGGCAAAAAAATGCATGATGATAATTATTTATGTAAGTTTTGTAAAATGTATTAAACTGTATTGCACTTATAGAAATTGTTTAACAATATTGTTGACTAATTTAAAGTAACCATTCTCTTAATAACCAATTTTTGCAAGAATAGGTTAGGAGGTTGTCACTTTAGATTGGTTTCACTGTACCATTTATTTTAAAGGCAAAATGCAGTAGCAGGGTATTACAGACTAAGTAATTTTTTTAATGAAAATCCTGCTACTAAGAAAATGACTAAAATCAAATTTTTGATCATAAATTTTGAAGTTTAATAAGCATGAAATTATGCCAGTGCAGAAAGATGGTGAAAGAAATCAGACCAAATATGTAATTCTATGTAGGAAATTCATTTTCACTAAAAACAAAACTATTTTCAAACAACCATAGTTTGAAAGAATATAGTATTTTGTGAAAACTAAAAAGTTAAGATGTAACATCTTGAAGCAAAATAGCATTTTAATGAATTATCAAAAGAATAGTTACCAATATAAGGAGTAGATTCATCGACATTGTCAAGCTCAACAATAACTGGATTGGATAGGCTGTGACAGAAGTCATTATTTACTACACACTGATAATGCCATTCCGTATCTGAAGTAACTGAATCAGGATATAGACAGTTCAATTCTAACTTTTTTGATGTTTCACCTGTAAGTTCAAGGATAAGAAATTTAAGCATTTAAATGGATATGTAACAAATTAAATAGAACTATCTGATGTATGTAAGAAATTTTTTATGAAGCCTTATTATTTTTGTGGAACATGATTGTGGAATTTTCTAGTCTAACAGTGAAAAGTAATATTCAATGAATCATCACAATATCAGTCTAAAATCCCTAGTCTTGGACCCTTCTCAAAAGCGCCACAACTTTTACAGGACTGATTTTCCTTTGACTAAAAACAAAGTTGAATCAACTTTCATTCAATAGTCACTCCTACTCATGCCCAACAGAGAGTGAGGGGGCAAAGACATATTCGCACATAGGCTGCGGCATTGATATTTTTATGGAGATGATTTTAGCCTTTTGGCTTCTTTTACATTGTTTCATTATTGAGGGAGGGTTGCTTTGTCGCATTTGAGTGAGCTCCCTATTACCCTTGGTGGGGAGAGGGGGGAGTACTTTGCTTTTTTGCACCTTGTTTTCTACAATGCAAAGATTCTAGGAAACTTCTCTAACACATTGTGAATAGATAAAATAGGAATGGGCATTCCATGATGAAACACATGTGAAAACATTCAGAAACTATTCAATCAAGGAGTTATGAACTTTTCAAACTAATACAAAGTTCAAGAAAAAATACAAGAGATGGCTTGAGAGTAACCAATGTACATTGTACAACAATTAATTGCGATGCTCATGAATGATCATTTGACAAAACGAAAAAAAACACAAGCATTGTCATGACCAGTCTCTTGTATTTTTTCAGTATAATGTGTTAAGACAGATAATATGAATATGCAGGCCAACTGATTCTTTCATCTTGCAAAGCATATTATAATTTAACTATGTGTTGATTTATTCTAACAAGACAACATTCTGTGCTACATAAAAACACTAATGGCTTTCATTATTTAACCTTATTCATTTTTAGCTTCTGTAATTTGTTCATATATGCAGCACTAGCAAACTTGCTGCTTGAAAAAAGACAAAATTCTGATAAAAATACATTAAATTCGTCACAACTTTAGCATGAGCACAATATTATTGTTGACATTCAAATTTGTTTTGTTTTTTTTTTAAGAAAATTAACAAAAAGAAAAAAGAAATTTACCTTCCAAAGGGATCCCATTTTTAAACCATTGATATTTTACTGGATACAAACTTTCAGCCTCGCAATGCAGGCAAATGGACATTCCTTGACCAATCTTTCCATGGACGTAAGGTTGTCGAACTATTTTAATTGCTACATAAAATATTTAAAAACGATGTCACAAAAATAATAACAGCAAACAAATTCTTATTTACCAATATTAAAACTACACAGTACACAATCTCAAAAGTATATTACAACAAAAAAAATTCCCCTTATGATACAGTTATGGCATTTTACAGTATTTTGAAATAATTATACCTTACAGGTAAAAAAATGCATTTTAAAAAAGCAGTTTAATGGAACAATATCAAAATGATTAAAAATTAAAACATATATATAAAAATTGAATTTGAAAGCATGCACGACTACTTCTGAATTATAGCAATTGTGATATGATGTCAGAAGTGTCAATTTAGTAGCTGTACCTGTAGTGATACCCAAACAGAGTTGAAAAGAAATCCCTTTTGCTAATAACCCCCCTCCCACACTTGAAGTAAAAATATTCATGCACTTTAACAGTTGTGCATACATAAAATTTACCGTTAAATCTGTGTTGTGATAAAAAAGGATAATTGTTCGTTCCTCATGGCTCCCTTTACTGTTAGAGAAAAATAAAACTGCTCTGTCCCTAAAGAAAAGATAATTTAGCTAACATATGCATTAAATTTTAGAACAAAATAAATATTCTCATTTTCCCTCAAACAGAAAATAATTCAACTAAAATTTGCACTACAGTTCAAGCAAAATTTAAGTCACTCAGCTTGTAAGCTGAAATAAAGAATTACATTTAAACACCCATTAAAATTTGAACAAAATACCCCTCCCCCAACAAAAATAGAATACAGCTAAAATAAGCTTTTCCAATTTGAGAAAAAAAATGAATCCCATTCTCGCTCAAAAAAAAAAAATACTTTAAATATGCTTTACAATTAAAATAAAAATTGCTCCTCCTTTTTCTGAAGAAAAAATCTGGCCACTTTGTTCCCCACAGTATATTTAAGAAGCTCATGACCGAACCTTTGGATCCCCACTTAACGCGTATTCAAGTTTTAAGTGAACAAAAATTTTACAGAAGAAAAATATGTACAAAAAAAAAACTCACTTTTATCTTTCTCATCAGGACAGAAGGTAAGGTTATTCTGATTATTCTAAAAAGACAGGACAGAATGAATTTACAAGGAATCAGGGAATCACATATAATAAAATTAGCCAAAAATACTTGAAGTAAGCTCAATGTACAATGCAAGAAGAATATATTTTAAATGTGCAAAGAGAAAGGTGATGAGAGTAATGGAAGGGAAAAAAAACAACATTTCATTTAACAATTTTCTCAACCATTCTGTTTCAGTTATAAGGCATGCACAAACTTTATGAGTGTAATACTTGTAACTTGCAAGAAAAGATTAAAAGTTGTACCAGAGTTTTATGGCCAAAGTTCATCATATATTTCTATAAACCATTTAAACTTGTGACAGTTAAAGCAGTCATATTAAACCTGTGGTTCATGGACTACATATGACTAGCCAAGCTCTTATGCATGGCCTGATCAGAGCCATCGAATGCAATAAAAAACATAAACCATGATAAATGTCATTTAATACATTTACAGTCTAAAAAGTTTTTTTTCTCCCCCAAGCTACCACAGATTGGATTGACCCTGAAACTGACTATTTGTTAGATCAGCGGTAGGCACCCCGTAGACCAATCAATCTAGAGCCCATGTTGAGTCGATCGCGATTATGTTTTGGAATTTGCTTTATGTCTGAGTAGAATTGAAAAACATTAATATTTGAAACAAAAGTAGGTTTAACATCAATATCAAAAGTTATTTTAAAATTTTCTAAGCTTTTTATAGTCAGTGGAAATTTTTATAGTCACTATTTTATCACTTTTGAAGCAAACAATATACTTGTGTTTAGAATATTTTGATGAGAGTTGACATACCACTATTTTAGTACTTTAAAGCAACTGCCTCACAAGTAAATAGATCTTTTATTGAAAGGAGTTAACCTACCAGTTGAAGTCAGCATAGTGTCAGTTTAACCGTGTAGGAAGCACATCCGTAATGCACCACCCCCCCTCCCCACACACACCAAGTCGATCTCTTGTTCACTCGGAAAGTAGATCTTCAATCAATTTAGGTTGCCTACAGCTGTGTTAGATAAACTTAGTAACATTAAAAAAAGCATAATTCATAAACAATGTACACTAATTACAGTTAACTTTTATTTTACAGCCTTACAAAAGAAAAGAAAAGGGCAGACTTTCCATGAATATAAGATCCGGGGGGCGGTGGGGGGGATACTGATTTTGAAACGATCTACAAAGTACATTGACAATTAAAGAATAACTATTTCAATAGAAAAACTTACATGAGTAATTTCTTTAACGCTTAGACAATCCTCCCATTCTTTTGATGCAGGTAGAATATCATCTGTGATATAAAAAAGTTTGAAACAAGGTAAAAATTAAGTGAAAATGAAACACCCTAACAAAATCAAGTACTTTTAAGAAATATAATATGTTTAACAGAATATTGAGTGCAAATGTGTGTGAACATAAAGAGCAGCTCTTAAAAGCTGTAAAACCCTGAGGATACTTCTGTTCAGAGAATGGTTTCAATTTAGAGCCATCCAGATATTTGAGGAGCATTTAATTTTTGGTAACTGTTCCTTCTATTCAGAAACACTAACTCGTTGCTTTGTAACATGCAACAATTTAAAATCAGCTCAAATTTTCATACATGCTGAAGTTCAGCAGCTTAACATAGTAAAGTTTATAATATAGTTTAGTACATCATGTAGTTTGATAAAAAAAATTAAGTACATAACATGGATTAATCAGAAAATGTTTTAATGTTTTGCTTTTGATGATAGTTATCTTTTTCAATTAAAAATGAACAAATAATGTAGTAAAAAAAATTTCATCAAAAAATATTTTAAAAAATTCTACTTAAATGAAGTTAAAATTCTTGGGTAAGCAAGTATATATATAAATGAAGATGTATATAAAACAAAAACTTATTCACTATATACGTACAAGTAGGCGTGTAATAATAATAGAAATTCATTTACGACCATTTCCATACCTTTTTTGGCAATCACCACTTCCACTGGGTTAGAGCAAAGCCATTCATACACTAATGTTTTAGAATCCTTTTTTGCAATACGACATTTATAAACACCGCTATGCATTGGCCTAATGAAGAAACTTGTAATTAGCGTTGGTTTTGTTCTATTAATTTTCTCATAAAACAATTGCTACAGAGCTATAAACAAAAACATTATAACAAGCTTTGTTCTATTAGTTTTTACAATACAGTGTTAACACTAATAATTTTGCTTTAAAAATGTTTTCTGAAAGAACTAAAAGCTCAAGCTTTAAATTCTTTCAACTGATTAAAATAATTTAATATTTATAGCAGTTTTTAAACAATAGGGATGTGGGGAGCACTCTGCCGCTATTCAATACTCAGTTTTAATCAGATTAAGCACTATACTTAAAATTAACTGTGGTAAAAAAGAGCTTCTACCACTTCTTTTTAAATCTTAATATGAAAAATAGGAAATAACGTCAAAACTAATAATAGTAAAAATAATAATAAAAACAACAATAGTATTTTATTATTATCTTATTCTTCCTTGGATATGAAAATATGAACAACATAAATTTTATGTATTTTAATTGCTACAATATTTGTGATAAACTAAATTGCAGTAACAATAATATCAACTTAGACTTTGCAAAAATTTGACAAATAGGACCTAACAGTAAAACAAAATTTCCTTCTGATTTTTGTCTTCATTGTAAAATATTGATACATCTTACTTTGCATCTGGAATCAATAACGTTGGTTTGTATTGAAGCAGCAACTCCTGGCCATCTTTATACCATTGATATTCAGGAGGAGGATAAGATGTTGCCTTAATCGTGATTTCAATTTCTGCACCTTCATAGACGGATAATCTTTCAACGGGTTGTTCAATTATCCTTAATGGCTCTAAAATAATGTAATTGTAAAAGGCATTTAAAAACTTTTGTAATGAGAAAAATACATTATTTTACATTATGAAAAAATTACTATGATTGCTGGTTTAGAGAAGCATTACATGTTTAATGGCATTATCAATCAATAGAAAAGAAGGCTGACAATAGAAAAGAAGGCTGAAATCATAAGGAAAAATGACTTTTTTTTCCAAATTTATTTCATGATAAAACACTTTATAATGAGAGTTTGTCTCATTCTAGAACAATGTTTTTCTATATAAAGGCCCAGAGATAGTCTCAAAAAATCCTGCTTTCTTAAAACAATTTGTAATTGTGTTTTCAGTGATACTGATGCAGCGTTTATAGAGGTGTTTATCGGTATCTAAAAGAGTAAGATGAAAATCTGGATTGTAGTTAATTGCTATGACCCAATTCTGTACAAGTTGTGTATTCAATAATTTATCTTAAAATTCAGAATCATAACTTAGTATATTTTGCTGCAGAACAATTACTTGTCCCGGTTGAGATTTAGTATGGTCTTCTTTTCTTGTGCTGATTCCATCAGTTCATTTAGATCAGTCAAACTGCCAGTTCATTTAAGAAAATTGTTTCAAAAACTTATTATTCTAAAAAAATAATGAGGTGTTTATTCAGTGGGGGTTGTTCCTTCGTTAGTCTGTCTATCCTACAAAATAATTGTACATCCTTTGTAATTAGTTACTTTTAATGGGGTCAGTTATAGTGTAAATTAACTTGCTTAATAAGCCACTACCTGTTAAAAACTGCATAGGTTTTCCCCCCACTTAAAAATGGATATCGTCTTTAATGGTAAACACAACACTTATTCATATTTTTTTTTTGTAAAATTTCTAAAATCACTTATAGCACCATTGTCAAAATTTGATTCCTGACACTATTTTAACCAAAACTTTACATTTTGTCAAAGATAAGTTTTTAATTACAATAAAAATTCCAGTGAAACATCAACAGCTGGAAATTCAAATAGAATATAATCAAAAATTACTGAACACCATTTTTGGTAGAAAATTAGGTAATAGCCATGTAATTACTATTTACCTGATTCATTTGATAACTATGAACCAAAAACTAATGATTACCATCTTTTTTTAAGAGGGCTAGTGCTTTTTCTAAATTCATTTCCTCAAACCAGGATATGAGATCTTCTACACAAATGCCTCTGGATCCCAAGTACATCAGCAGCCATCTTGCTGGAGACATGTTTGGCTTCTGTCCTTCGACATCCATTTCAATCAAGAAATCAGGGCTGAGGAACAAAAGTATTAGCAAGGTCAATTACTTGGATTTTAAAACAACTTTTTTTATATTCAATTTTTTAAATCAGTTTTTAAAGTGAAGAATTGTTTACAAAAACAGATAAGCAACTGTTATTATTTATAAACAGCTCTTTTTTCCAATATTTATAAACAACAACTAAATATACAATTGGCAGGAGTAGGCTCACTGCAACTTTTTTTCCTTCTTTTCTCCACATAAAACGGCTGACATCCAATTATTCAGCTCTTCCAAAGACCTCTAATTTTGAATTAAAACAAATAATCAATCGTCTATTTTATGATGTATGTCAGACATAGATGAAAATTTTTACAACAGCCCCCCTCCCCTCCCAGCCCTCCTCCTCCTGATCAAAATTTGTGCTTTGGAAAACTATATATGCGACAAATGGTACATAGTTGTGAGCTCTATAAAATTTATAAAGATAAGGAAGTTTTAAATTTTTGAAACTTCTTGAATTATGTTGAGTTAAAACAAAGTTCAAAAGATCAAATACTTCAGCAGGACTGCATCTACGCGATGCTTGATGCTAGAATAATAGAGATGACCATTTCTTCCAAATAAAATAACTTTTATTTCAACAAAATGTACACGAAAACTACAGAGCCAAATATAAATTCAAAGAACAACTTTCAAACTTTTGTTAAAACTAATTTTACTGAGCGTGCAAGTGATTTTCGATTTTCTTGCTCCCTTATTGAGTTCAATTAAATAATCAGTTCACGTCAGTTTCCAACACAGTGAAATAAGATGGACAGCTCACCCATTGAGAATGAATGCAGAGAGAATGACCCTGAAGGTCTTTAGAGCAACTCCTGTTTGTGGAAGGTCAAGAGGAGACCCTCTAAAGAAAATGTGAAAAGACTGCTAAGATGAGGACTTTGCATTTTTAAAAAGAAAGAACTGGATACCAATTTCTGGCAGTTGGATAGAATGAAAAAGCTTTTTGAGGAAATAGTCCAGTCAATGAGTGCTCAAAATAGGGGTGTAGAGTAGATTGCATGGAATATGCAAGAGTTTTTGACATCAGAATATTGTTAGGGGTAGTTAGTAAATAAACATACTGAAAGTCCCTGACCCTGGGGGGTGAGCTCACAGTGGGAGGGAAGGGGAAGGAAATTTTGGGTTTCTGGTAGTGCTGCGATATCAATGTCGAGGTTTTGGAAACATTGATGTTTTTACCATCGATGTTTGAGGGTCAATGTTTTTCCAGCATCGATGTTTTGTGTTTGATGTCGATGTTTTATAGTCCAGGAAAGAAAGCTTGATAAAAATATGCAATATGCAGACGTATTAAGAAGTTTTCATCTTTAATCAGAAGTTTCAGTATTAATATCATTGGGAAACATTTTCTATGATTATTATCGATGTTTTGCTCTCGATGCTTCTAAAACATCTCTAATTTGCTTTCACCGTTTTTTTTTTTTTTTTGTCAATGCTTTTTTTTTCAGCAAAAAAAAATCATAAAGAAATGCAGCCAAAAGTTACATCGTCAATCAGCCATTACATTATCAATTTCCTTAGAAGACGTTTTTGATAGATACCATCAATGTTTTACAGTTGATGTCTTTTAATGATCAGTATTTCGCGTTCAAAGCTTTTTTTTCTTTTGATGTCTGTTTTATATTTCAGCGAAAAGCAATAAAAATGCAAAAAAAAAAAGATTAATTTTTAACAGTTGCAACATGTATTGTATAGACATAAAGTTCTTTTTTTCTTTTTTAATTACTAACGTTGATTTACGGTTAATGATTTTTAAACAGCGCTGTTTGAGTTTGATTTCTTTTTCGATAATGATATTTTATATTGAGGAAAAAAAGTTTCATAAAAATATAGGATAAATAAAAGTTACACAAGTTAATCAACAGTTGCAGTATCTATCTTACTAAAAAAAGTTTTCTATAATTGACATTAATACCATACAGTTGATGTTTTTCAGAAAACCGAAGATAAAATTAATTGAGTGGCTCAGGCTCGTCATTTAGGGGGGGGGGGCAGGGGGTCAATTGCCTCCCCCCTGGCTTTGAGAAATCAATGCATTTACATTTTAGTGGGCATGGTTTTTAATGTTTTCCGATGAAATTGCATTGTGTTTGGACCCTTTGCCCCCCCCCTGGAAAAACTTGAAATGACGTCCCTGTACAGGCTCAATGTATTGAGGAGTTACTGTATTACTGTACATTTAAATGCATAAGCAATTTTTAAAAAAAAGGACCAATGTTTTGAAGCATTGATGTTTTTTGGCCGATGTATCAATACCATCAATGTCTTAATTTCTTAACGTCGATGTCTTAAAACATCGATGTTTTACCTTCAATGTCGCACCCCTAGTTTCTGGGATAAATCGCGGAAACAGTAGGAAAAATGGGTTAAAAAATAAAAAATCAAGCAAAATAAACTTCCTATAACAGTGTTTCTACACATATTTGTTTAATTTCCAATAATTTTCCTGGTATGTTGTGAAACATCGATATTTTTCAGAAAAATTTGCCGTCTTTCAAACATTTACGCCTAGTGTCTTCCGGGATCATTTAAAATTAAAATTGTCAATTAATGTTAAGCTTAAGTAAAGTGATTTCTCAGAGATGCTGCAAAATTGAGCTCTTTAAACAAATTTAAAGAAAACTTTACTATTAATTAACTTGGACATAAAATTAACATTTATGTTTTTGTGGGGGAACTATTAAAAACCAAGATCAATAGAAGAAGAACAAATAGTAATAAAAACTGCAGGACTAATGTTCGATGCCTTTCAACCATAAGTTTTTGCACTGAAAAAGGAGTTCCATGTAGTCCTAGAACACCTTTGCAATTTTAGTGTTAGTTACTTCTTATGTTGATTTCAATTTCTTACATAGAATAAATATACCGTAGATTATGTACTTAAGATTTTCCTTTAATAATTTAAAAGTAAGAATACCTGCAAAATCCTGGTGGTAAAACTTCGAGAAAAGATTCTCTCAAACTTCTATCTTCAAGAATGTTTTTAATCTTCATAAAAATTTGAAAATCCATATCTAAGACATTCGTATTTTCCATGGCGAAAATTACTACAGGAAGAAAAGAAACAAACAATATTCATACTTTTTAGTTGGAAAAAAAGAGAAAGAAAGAACAAAGGACCATGGGTGCTCATATGGGGCAAGTGGGTGGCTCGAACGTGCATCCCCCCCCCCCCAGAAATGAGTACTTGCTTGCGTTTAATACTATTTTTTTGGCAAATATATAAAAGCATTTTTTCCTCAACTTCAGTCATTAATGAATAAGTTATGTAAAATGTCAACTCTTAGTAACTCTAACATTGGACAACATGACACAAAATAAGAATTTAAAAACTTAGCAAGATATTGTACACATTCTTCATAACGTACAACATGAATTTTGTAAAATTTACAAGAAATATGACGTCATATAAAAAGTTCACATAAAGTAGCTTTCTAAAAATTCCTGAAAATAAAAATTTAATGATCACCCCCCTTGAGAATAATATCTAACTATGGCTTTGTATGCCTTTAATCAATTCAAATGAAAATTATCCCAAATGATTCCTTCACTTTGCTGAATGAATTTTATGACCAAATATACCTACTCTCCGTCTCCTGGTATACTGTCATGATCAACACTTAACAATAAACGGGTGCTCATCTCCCAACAATGATTGCCCATCCTCTGCCAATGCTACATGGAGCATTTCCCCTAAAATGAGGTCAAAAACCCTCAAAAATACCTCCCTCCCCCAAAAATTTTAATGGGACATTCTGAGCCATTTCCTCTCTTGTGCGTCCTGAACAATACATACTTATAAAACACAGAAATAATACAGTATTACACTTGTACTACACATTACGAAGGCAAAATACTTACATGATATTTCCTGAATTTTTCAGTTTGTTTTACTATGCATCATATCCAAAAGATGTAATTTAGCAAATCCAAAATGATGAAATCACATAACACCTATAAAATGCAAAATACGTTTAAATTGACTATAATTTTTTTAAAAAAATTGGTTTTGTACCCCAAAGAACCAAAAACCTCAGGGAACCAGTAGTTCGGTTCCCTGAGAACCAAACTGTTGATGAACATTCTTAATCACACTTTAGATATTACTATGACGGATAAATACAAAACTAAAGACTAGCTATAGGTTCCGTGCGTAGCTAAGATAGTCCTAGTCAATGCATGTCCTTCTATCTTTTTGGCAGGGGCCCAGGCCCTCTAGAGATCCCATCCATTACTGCAAATAAGGCTGTAGGAAAATGGAGACCAGCAGAGCAAAACTCTATGAAGACTCACCTGCCAGTGAAACATTGAACGTCTTTTATTATATTTATGCGTCATTTTCTAGTCTCAAATCATTCCTATTCTAATGCAAAAACATTTATATGATGTGAAATATCCTGTTTAAACTTCAAAACATTTCTGCTCCTTTAACTTTCTTGGCTTCTTTTGACGGGTTATATTTCATACCAATTCTATACTTTCCCATAGGTATTAAAGGACAATAAAGGAATAAAGGAGAGAAAAAATGCCTTTGTTTTTCAAAGCGCTGAAAAAAAGATAAAAACTTAATTCAATAAATAATTCGATGAACATAACGCAAAAAGGCAATCAACACGTCTAACAATTATAAGGAAATATTTTCAAAATTTTTTGCCTACATGTACATTAAAGCATACAAATGATATAATTACGGAAATAGCAAGAGATATTCTGGGTGCCACATAAAACTTGATTTAATATCTTTAGTAGGTATAAATCCATTGCAGAGTAGTTTATATTAGTTATATAAAAAAACTTAATTAGAACATTAAAAGTGCTATATGTGCACAAAATTGGAACTAGCAGAATTTATTTTGTAAAATCAAAGTGATTTGTTCGCGTTTCGTTAATATGTTGCTCATTAAAGGGCCGTCAGTCCTTGAAAGACCATGCTTTACTGTACAAACAACGGGAATAACCATTGATTTGATACCGGGTATCAGGACATGTTGTCAACAATTTTTCCAGGCCCAATTGAGCTCCAGGTGTTCAATATTTGCTTGTGATTAAAAATTTTATTTCGGAATGAAGATTGATCTTGAAATGGGATATCCACCATATTGACCAAAATTCAATTCAGCAATTAACGATCAACAATCATTGATGCACCTCACCAGGTTAGTCGTTATTTTATTGTAAGTGAATAAAAAGGAACTTTTTTTTTTTTTTGAAGGTGAAAGATGGGAAAGTACGACCACACGTTTCCTGCTTTAAATGACTACACATTAAAATGTTATTCATTCGCTTGGAAAAGAAGTAAACATTTTTTCTCGTCAATCAAATAAAAAATTCAACATTTCTGAAAACATACCAACACTAATTCCTAGAAAACGACGATATTTTACAAAGCGAACACTATTTCGGAACATTTACACTACGCTACTTTAGACGAAATAGATTGGATAAAGAGACAAGGGATACTAGCGTGCTAGGTATCTCCTCTACGATACACATGACAAAATAGAAATGACTTC
Source organism: Uloborus plumipes (assembly GCA_038373865.1). Classification (NCBI taxonomy): domain Eukaryota; kingdom Metazoa; phylum Arthropoda; class Arachnida; order Araneae; family Uloboridae; genus Uloborus; species Uloborus plumipes. The sequence goes on from JAXGGA010005717.1 coordinate 50,227, forward strand.
CAGTTAATTTTTAAACTTACTTTTAACCGTACACAGCTTGGCAACCACGTGTGTTAGATGTTTGTTTACATCGGATTGTTTACATCTGTTGGATTGACCCACCATTCTCATTTTCATTCATTAAAACATGGATTTCTCAGTTCCTGGAAGTGATTCTTGGAACAGCACACCTGTTGAAAATAAGTTTATATCAAATTATTTTGCACATGAAAAGGTACACGGTTTTTCTTTTTGAAGTACTTTCAAAAAAATTTTGGATTGAATCAACTGACGCACGAGTAAATTAAATCCTTGCATATTCTTACTTTTATGTTAAAACAATCGATATAGTGATAAAACGAATAGCTCAAGAAGGCGATTTTCATATTGCTGTGGAATTCTGGTGATCCGAAAATTGGATCAACGTCCATTGACGTAAAACAGCCCACCAAAAAAATATTCAACCAATTTAAAACGCCGTAAGAGATCCTTCAGAATACAAATTCGAGGTGCAACATGGCGACTACTCAAACAACATTTTCCTACTCTTTTAAACGTTGCAAAATAATTTTATTCATCTTTGCACAAAGTCAATGATTTTAATAAAGATATTTTAATGTTTTCACCAAGTTGAAGTCGCGAAATGCCCCAATTCAACACACTTCCCATTTTGATGCCTAAATGTAGACGGTGGTGCATTTTAGTGTTTCTGATATTGCAAAAATAAAATGACTATTTCCCAAAAACTGCGATTGCTACAAACTCCCTATTATCGAAATATACCCAGATTACGTTATCTAAGTTATATTTAAGAATTTGGAATGTCGGTATCAAAATCAGAATGTTTGAAAATACTGCTAAAAGAAATGAAACAATTGTGTCCAGCATCCTCATGAAGCCTGTTGCCAGTTGTTACTTTTGTAGTTGTATTATTTTAACATACAAATCCCCACCATTACAAACTCTCTCAAACATCATTAGAAAAAGTAAATGCTATTTATCCCAATAATCACCTCTGTATGCTTATGTTAAAATTATAAAATAATGTTTACATTAAGTCATCCTCCTAGGTATGATTTTTAGGTTAGTAATAAAGTCACATTCCTATAGAATAAAGCTATGTGTAACAAATTTATGGCTGTAATGGAAAAACAGTACTTTCCCTTCATGCTATTATTAAACTTTTTATAACAAGATTACGCCTATAAAAAAATTTTGTTTGGTTCTTGTGACTTCAGTAAATTCTAAAATGCTGAAAGCAAAAATAAGTTCTATCTAATCTTGTATTTATACTCTCTTTAATTCATCTTGATACTTGTTTTCTTTCTCCCTCATTATTAATAATTTTATCAAAATATATATTTGTTATATGTTCGGTCAGTAGTAATATAGTTTGGTGATGCATGATTTATATACTTTTAAAATGTTCATGCTGAAAAATTGTTAAAATGAATGTGTTGCATCAAAATCCATACTTCATGTTTGAATGATTTTTTTTTTATTTTAACCATTTTCATAGGGTGAGGTGCTATGCCACAAGGACGTAGCCAAGGGGGTGGTCCAGCAGCGTGGGAAATAAGTATTTCATTTTGAGGAGCAGTACTGCTCCTCAAATTTTGTTATTGAGGAGCAGTTCTGTAAAATTGAGGAGCAGTTTTACGAAACTCACTAAATAACATCAACACGAAAACAAATAACGTTTAAGAACTAATTTCTATCTTTTAAGTTTTTAAATAATGCCTTATTTATTAATCAAAAAAATAATTTAAATTTATCAAGTATACTCTCTTGACAGCTAATTTTTTATAAATTAGCTGACAGCTAATTTTTTATTAATTAGCTAAATCGGCATTAAAAGGACGATTCAGTTTGCGAGCGACGCGAACGAACGAAGCGTTTTTCGCTCGCAGATGAAAAATTCCGATTATTCACACTAGATACGGGCGAAAGTCACGTGATGGTATTCACCCACTAAGGATAAAGCGCGCGCATCTCGCGAGAGCCAATGAAATCGGATGTCCACGCGGCCAAAACAGAGCAAAGATGGCGCCTTCCCTCTGATTGGCTGTCGCTCTCGTTGTGAAATTTCGTTCTCCTTTCGCACGCGACGATATCTAGCATGCTAGAACGCTGACGGCAGGCGAATATTCGCCGCGTTGTCATGGGAACGCATTCCCGAAACCGGTTTCGCGGGGAAAAGTTCGCTTCGCCCGCGCGTTTCGCTCGCAATCTGAATCGCGCTTAGCTGATAACGCGAGCTACTTTGAGTTGGTCACGCCCTATGTGGAGAGATAACGTCAATCAAGGAGGGGGCCGGACGAACGGATTCGATGCACAAATTTTAAAGTTAGAAACGTTTAGTTTTGCCAAATGTTATTTTTTTTTTAAAAAGTGTTTTTTTTTTTTTTTGCATCGCAAAATTTTCGATGCAATTTAGGATATTGCATCGTCTTTCACTCGTTTTGAATCGCAAACTGCGATGCGATACCGCTTATTTCCCACGCTGTGGTCCAGTGGGTCCGGGCCACCCCCTTCCCGGATTTAAGATTTTTTTTGACGTGTTATTAAGCAGCGAAGTTCACTTGTTGTTTTTTTTTCTATCAGACAGCAAAATTTACTTGCTATTTATGTGCCACGTATGTCGTCATTTTAACCCTATCCTTCCCTTTTAGAGACAAAATAGTAGAAACATTCGCACGTGATGGATTTAGCTTGTGTGTTCGGGAAGTAAAGGACGTAAGAAAATTTGCTGCTTGGAAAGAAAAGAGAAAAACTTCCCACATGATTTCACCACGTTCATGTTATCATTTGCTTAGGGCCAAGGGTGCCTCTAGTGAGATCGCCTCCCCCCCCCCAATCAAAAAAGCCTCACAAAAATTATACTGCGAGGGCCCCCCAGGGAGTAAAAGGAAGGAAATGGATCTCCATGATACCGGTTTGGCAACAAAATTTCTAGGGATGGACCGGATAGTGATTTTGCCGGATACCAGATATCAGATATCCGGTGGCTCATCACACGCCGGATACCGGATATCCTGCGGATATCCGGCATTACAATTACATTACATGTTCGCTTATTTTTATGTAATGCAGCTTCAAAACAATAAATCAAAGTTGTTTCTCGCATAATTTCTTTAAGAACATGTTAAATACATTTAAATTAATTTTTAAAGCCTCTATTTTATTTGTACAGGAGTAGCACTACATATGAAATGAAACACTAGCATATTGTGATTTCTTTCTAAATTATGTATTTTTATCAAAATAGACGAAACTTTAAAAGATTGAATTAAATATTTCTGTATATACTCAAAGTTTAAACTTTTAATTATTCTTAGTTTAAATTTTAAAGCTTTTCTGTTTCAATATCATTTCAATAGGTTTCTACGTAAATGATACAGTTATTAAATATTTCACCAATATTTAAAAAAAAAAGAAAGAAACAAAGAAAGAAAAAAGGAAAAAAAACTAAGCTCAGATAAACGTTTTTTTTTTTTTTCAAATTGATACATATTTTATTAGAATTTTATGAATTTAAACTTCATTACAAAGTAACACATTTTCTTATTTCTAATTTTGCAATAATATAAAGCAAAATTTTGCTTTGAAATTCTTTTTTTTAAAGAATAATATGCATGTAATTTTTCTAACATACAAGTTAAAGAAGAAAATATTAAAACAGGACCAGTGTGTTAAATAATAATAATAATAATAAAGTTATACTCAAATAATCAGTTAAAAATTTTATATAACTCCAAAAAACAAAGGAACATGTTTTCTGAAGATTCAAATCAGCAGTTTAAATATACTTTTAAGAGGTATGCTAAAGTTGTTCACTTTTTAAAAAACAAATGAGTAAACTTTACTTAAATAATCAACTTGAAATTTTACTTTAGTTCCAAAAAATTAAGATACACATTCTTAAAAGTGGCAAATTATCATTTTAAATACATTAAGGGTCATGCTAAACATATTCACTTTTTTAAAAACAAATTAATAAACTAATTCTTAAACGATCACCTCGAAATTCAACTTCATTTTGAAAAAATAAAGATACATTCCGAGATGCAAATGTTATATTTATGGGTTATTCCAGCCAAAATGGTACAAATCATGTCTGAAATTGTCGAGTTAAGTTTATCAAATGAAGTAATTTTCGCCAACTAATCATTGTTTTAAAAATTATTCTCTGTTTATTTGTGCATAATAAAGTGTAAATGGCTTGTATATATGAGTCATTCATTAAGGGTTTTGAATAGTTCGACCACTTTGTGTAACAGAGGAGACAAATGAGGTTTGAAAAATATATTTCTAATCGTAAAGAAAAGTTAATTACAGAACAAGTATAAAATGAACTAAGCATCCTAAAACTAATTCTGTCTGCAATTTCAAGAAAAAATATTTTTTGCACTATTAATGCGACTGTAACAGAGTGGACATCCCACAGTGCAAATTAACTATCATCAGCAAAGAATTTTAGGCTTATCTTAGTTACTGATTATATAATTCAATGTATCAAAGTAATCAAAGCAGATACATTACTTGTACTTATTAAAAAAAATATCACATTGAATGCGATTGCTTATTTTATTTCTGAAAGGCTTGTAACAGAGTGGACAGTTTGAAACATAAAAAAAATCTAGGAACAAAGATAAATAGGTGTTTTTCCAAGATTTTTTTGTTTACATACATAAAAATCAGCAGAAAGGGTGTCAGAAGCATTTTTTGTGCTGTGCATTGCAAATGATTTTGTTGTTGCATTTCAGCTTAATCTTAAATTGCATTTTAAGTCCTAGCAATTTGAAGCTGGGGCAGATCATTTTTTCCTTCTTTTGCCAAAGAATTTTTTTTTTTTTTTGGGGGGGGGGGGGTCCTTTATAAATGGCTTATGCCTAAATAAGTAATACTTGGTTACACACAATTAGATGGAGAACAAATAAAAAAAATATAATTAATTGGTGGTAAACATTAAAATTAATTCCCAAAATTCTGAAGTATCGGGACTGATTTGTACCATTTTCGCTGAAATGACCGATATATTATCATTATTATTTAAAATTATTCTAAACATGTTCACTTTAAAAAATAAATTAATAAACTTATATCTAAATAATTAACTTAAAGTTTTACTTAAATTCTAAAAGACAAAATACACTTTCTAATGATGCAAATTAACATCTTAAATACAGTCAAGTCTCAATAGCTCATAGTCCCAAGGGACCGGCTAAAAACTTAGAGTTATTGATAGTTCGAGTTACAAGCAGTTCCTACCGTCTTTTCAAGAATTTGGGACCAAATGAAAACTTTGAAATGAAGGTATATTTGAGTTTATAAAGCTTTGAGTTATCGAAACTCGATTGAATGTTATTGAGGGTCATGCTCAACATGTTCTCGAGGAGTTACGGAGCGGCGTGACAGACGTGAAAAGATTCTAATAGCAGAGAAATATCTTTTCTGAAAGGAAGGTATTACAAAAAGAAAGAACGAAACAAAGTGCAAAATTCAAAATTTCTTTACACACATTTAAACTCTTTCAAAAAAAAAAAAAGCATGGTTTTAAGTTGCGACGATTCATGGGGACAGATGTTTTCATTATCTAAAAGAAAACTTTCGTCAATGTTAGATAGGTTATTTAGTGTATGTTATTTTCAATTATAATAAAGCAATAATAGTGGCAAAGTAAAAAATATCTAATTACAACATCATTGGGTGTTAATAGATCGCAATTTTTGTTAGAAGCACAAAAACTAAAAATAAAAGAATTCAATAAATAAAATAATTTGAGAATTTATATTAAAAGCTACTGCGATTAATTTTTATGAACTAACGATATGATCGTAAGTTTTTTTCAAACTTTTGTCGCACATTAATCCTTGAAGGTTTGTAGCCTTTTCTTTCTAAATATTTTAACTAAAATATTTTTGAAAAGCTGAAGACAATCATATTTTATCTGGCAATTGTGAAAAATCAAATATGCAGAATGCTTCCATGTCCAGTACACAGTCGGAGGAATAACACAATTTTTGTTTTAGAAGCAAAAATTGGTAAAAAGGAAAGATGAAAAGTAATTACATCATCTAAAAGGTTTATCAAACAATGAAATTTTTAACTAAGATTTTTATGAAAAAGAAAATATTTAATTAGGTCCTCACATCATACCGGATAGCCCTCACATCAATTCCGGATATTCCCCACATCAATACCGGATACTTAGCCGGATATCCTGCAAAAATCTTCCGGATATCCGTATCCGGGGCGGTCAGCCGGATCGGATATCCGGAAGTACCGGATACTTAAAATATCAGCCGGATACCGGATAGTTACCGGATATCCGGTCCATCCCTAAAAATTTCACTTCCGCCAGGGAGTGCTGCTGCAACCTTAATTTGTTTACATCCCGTAGTCTAGCGTTTTAAAGGGCATTTAAATAAGGGAATTTCCTAAATATTAGGAAATTTAAAGCTGTTTTTGCTATGAAAGATGTTTAGAGAAGCATAGAACACTTTACTTCATCCTACGTTTATAATATATTTTGCATTCGAAGCGTTAATTTTTGCTTTTGAAGCAATTCTTTTAAAACCTAATTTGATCTGCTGTCACTTAGGTGAAGAGCTTAATGCTTTATAAATTTCTCCATTTCATAGGTGCCCATGGGGGGTGGGGGCTATTATGGCGCAAGTTGCGCCATTAAAAAAAATTTTTTTTGGGGGGGGGGAGGGAAAAACTAATTTATTTATTTTTTTGAATTATTTATTAATTATTTTTTTTAATTTAAATTATTTACTGTTTTTTTTTAAATTATTCCTTAATTTATTTTTTTTAATTTAAATTATTTCTTTGTTATTATTTTTTATTTGTTTTTTTTGTGTGTGTGCTTGGAATGTCTGGAAGAGAAAAAAAGCGATTCTATTCTGCGCAAAATTAATACTTTTAAAAAATTAGTAATTTTGTAAAAAATAATAGTTATAATTTAAAAAACAAACAAATAATGTTTCAAAAAATAAATAAATATTATTTAAAGAAATAAATAAGTAATATTAAAAAAAATAAATAAAATAAAATACATTAATAAAAAAAGAGGCAAAAATAAAAAGCACAAAAGGGAAATGAAATATGAGAAAGTAAATAACTTTAAAATCATACTGTTTAACATTTCTCTTTCGTGGGGATAATTGTGCCCCATATCTGACCTCTCAATTACCACGCATCCGCTACCCGAAAAGCGCCGGCTACCTTCCGTCGGTTTCCCCGCTGACCCCGCCGAAAGCTCGGGGTCCTCGGCGAAATTCTCCTTCCCCTTCTCCGTCAGCACAAGCGACAGAGTCGAGAGATCATAAGTCAATCGGCTTCAGCGCCATCTCTCGGCAGTGGAAAATCGGGACACATTTTCACCCGCGTTGCCAAAGGAGATGAGGCTCCTTCCTTTTAGCCTCCTTGGGGCCCCCTTAAGGCCCTAAGTTTCTGACTAGGCTGACAAGGGGTCGGGGCTGCACTTGCCATGACGTCATGCAAAACTATCCAATCGCATAGGGGGTTTATGGATTTTCTTTTTGGGGGAAAACATTTATGGAGTTGGCAAGCCTGTCAGCACTAAATCGAAAAACGAAGTTTACGCTCATCTGTAGATAAATCTCTTTTGCCAACAGAAATTTTATGTGTTTTAGACCATTGCAACAAGAATTTTTACCCAACCTCGAGATATTTGTTGATTGTTTTGGCTTCTCTACCTGTGTCAACTTGTGAAGCCGAAAGGGCCTTTTCTACTCTAAAGAGAGTAAAAACATACTTAAGGAATACAATGCCCAATGGCAGATTGAATGGCTTGACATTAATGTCAGTTCATTATCCTGTGCCCTTTTCAGCCGAAGAGGTGTTAAATAAATTAGCTCTGAGGAAAAATCGGCGCCTTTTACTTTGAATTGGCAATTTAGCATTTCATTTTTACCAATGTGTATTAATAAAAGCCATATTTCAACTAATTAGTGATAAAATACCTTGATGATGTTCTAAAATTCAAGCATTTTAAACTTTAATTTACGTTTATACAGGGTGACAAGAAATAGCTTGGACGAAGTTTCAAACCAAATATCTGTAAATACCACTGAATTTATAACGATATTGTGATAGAGAATCGATCCTAGAAAGCTACTAAATAGGTGTAAGTGAGTTAGTTGGGATAACTATTATGGTTCGCAAACTATCTGCCATACTTGAATTACATAAGCAAGAAACGAAAAAACGTGAAATTGATCAGCGATTGAAAGTGGCTTAAGTACACGGTTTCCTGCACAATTAAAAGGTTAAAAAACTCAAATATGATGGTGATAAGTCAGGAAGAAGAAGAAAATGCACAGTTAACACATCTAGAGACCAGAAAGTGGTCAAAAAGCGAGTTTAACGAAATCCTAGGATTTCAATGAGAAAGGTTGCTAGAGGGGTGAAAATCAGTATAAAAACCACTCGTTTGATGGTAATATAGTTGAGCTTGGTCTTCTCCCTTACAAAATGAAAGAGACTTAAAAGCTAGCAGCAAAGAACAAACGCACAAGACTTCAAAAGAGGAAAGAACTGTTAAGGCAGTTCGCAGTTCAACTGTTAGGCCGCAGATGATCGATGGAAAACATTGGTCTTCACAAATGAGAAACTGTTCTCAATTGAACAAATTCAAAATAGCCATAATGATAGAGTTTGGTCAGCAGAAGCACCTGGAACTTTTTGAATTGTTGGCGGCGTCAACTACCCCTATCTGCAATGGTTTGGGGTGGGATATGTGCTAGTGGGGAAACACCACTTGTTTTTGCTGATCAAGGAATAAAAAATAATCAGCAAACATACCGCAAACTCATTTTGGAAGACGTTGTCTTACATTGGTTGAAAAAGTTCCTTGAAGACCAAAGATGGACCTTCCAACACGATTTTTCTCAAAAGACACTCAAGATTGATGCAAGACATTTTTTCCAAACTTCATTGGAGCTGAAGAATGGCCCCCGTATTCCCCAGATTTGAGCCCAATGTATTATTCTGTTTGGTCCATCTTGGAGACAAGGGTGTGTACTAAACCTCATAAAACTTTGGCATCCCTATAAACATTCTTAGAGAAAGAAAGGGATAAAATATCAATGAGTGAGTTGCGGCCCGTAGCCGAAAATTTTGTGACACGTCTAAAGCTCTGTATTAATTCTAACGGTAGCCAGTTTGAAAACGTTTAAATATATTAGACAAAATAATGTATTCATACTTATTTTGAAGTTTGTAATGATAAATTTTCTATCAAGTCTTGGACCTCCCCCTTCTCAAAGTTCTAGCTACGTGCCTGTATGCCATACTAGCTACATCATCTGTTCCTGGATCTAATATTTTATTCAAACTCTGATGACGTTATGCTTTTTTATGAACACTTCTGTCAGGCCGTCATTTCAAGTTTTTCCGGGGGGAGGGGGGGGGGCAAAGGGTGAAAATCCAATGCAATTTGAGCGAAAAACAACAAAAACCACACCCACGTTAAATACATCGATGTCTCAAAGTCAAGAGAGAGAGCAATGGACCCCCGACCTCCCTAAATGACAGGCCTGACTTCTATGCTACATTTAACTTGGGTATGAATCCTAATGCCTGCTTATGAAATAGCAGTACTCGCCCAATTGGCTGTATTCTTTAGCCTAGTAAATTCTAAACGTGTCATGAAAAAAATTCTGAAATAGTCTTGTGAGACCCCTGTTTGTCATGAGCCTGATCTTAATACCTTAATTGCTAGCATTTATTAAATGATCTGGTTAATTATTAAATAGATTCATTTTTTCTCTTAAATGTTATGCTAAAGAAATACTTTTGAAAAAAATTTCAATGTAGTGTATAGCGTTACACATTTTTATTTCTACTAGTACTTTTATTATTTCTATGCTGCTATTCTTTGTCAATACTTTTGTCATCTGCAAATACTATGGAACCCCCAAGAACAAAAACTCTTTCAAAAATGAAAAATCCATCAAAAACTCTCCTTAAAATATTTTAATAGTGCAGTTTGTGCGATACCCCCTTCCCCCCAACCACCACCAGTCATGGGCACTCCTGCATTAAACATCATTTTGAACTATTGCTGTGTGTAACTGTTAGTCACAACTTAAAATACAATCAAAGATGGTACAACTTGTTAAGAAACTGATAAAACAATTGGGCTGTTTATGAAAAAAATTTCTTAGTTAAAGAAATAGCTAAGTCTATAAATAAAAACTTCTTACTTTTTGTTATATTACATTGTTCAATGAGTTTACAAACCTTTTTTTATTTCTTTTCATTCAATTCTTTCTTTTTCTAGGAGTTTGCTAGAGTTTCAAAAAATAAACCCACTTATGATGCTGGTTCTTCTGGTTTATCACAATTGACAAAAAAGAAGAGAAAAAAGTCTTTGCAAAATTTCCCAAAAGAGAAATTAAAGAATTCTGATAGCATTAAAGAGATCAACGATACTAATATGGAAGTAAACAGGAAATTTTTTGATGGCCATGGTGCGAAAGTAAACAAAAAATTTAAAAATTCTGAAGGCATTAAAGTTATTGATACTGAACTAAAAAATGACTTTTCGGACAGCTGTGTGGCAAAAGCTAAATTTACGGGGCAAAGGAAACAAATTAGTGATAATCATCCTGAAAATGATTCTAATAAAAAAAAATCTAGTGAATGCGATAACAACAAAAGTAATATTAAAAAGCAAAAAAGGGCCAGAAAAAAGAAAATTGCTAAAGACATTTTAAGTGATGCTGAGGATCAACTTGAGGAAGAATCAGAAATACAGTATTTAGAAGATCCAGTTGTAGAAAATTTGGGGAAAAAGAGCTCTGATAAAAAAACATTCATGTCTAAAGCTGAAGAAAAACTACAAGCTGCAAAATTTAGGTATTTAAATGAAATGTTATATACTGAAACTGGAAATAAAGCTTTTGAATACTTCCATAAAAATAAGAGAGACTTTATGAATTATCACTTAGGTTACAGATCCCAAGTATTGAAATGGCCTATTAATCCAGTTGATGTCCTCATAAAAGATATACAAAAGCTGTAAGTATGCTTTAATTGTATATGTCACTCTTGACCTTAAGTACAATAACAAGTAAATTAAGGCTTAGTTTTATTACAATGTACTATGTGATCTATAATGTTTGAGGATCTATAGGCAGTAGAGCTCAACCGATGGCAGATATTATATTTGATTGATAATTTAAGAATTCTTTAATCAATGCCCGCTTTTGTTTTGTACATTACTCAAAAAAAAAAAAGTAAGGTTAAAGCAAAATTTACTGTTCTAGACCTGCCTATTCTGTCAACTGGGAAATTCAGCCATACTAGGCAGTGTTTCGTAAGCCTATAAGTAAATCAAACCCTGCTTGAAAAAGGAATTACAGGTTGGATTCTCCCCCTCCTTCTGATTTGTGTGCTCATGTGTTGATAATGAGCCCTTCCGAAAGCTGAAGCTGTATACACCCTTGCCATTGCAGAGGGTAACTCAAAATCCGGGTGGTACTGCCGGCCCCGCGTAATCAGGTAACGGATAGACGAATACTCCGCTTTTACGAATAAAATATCCCAGAACCGAATATTCCCCATGCCATAGGCGCAATGTTAAAGATCCCCGCTTAATCGAATTATATTTCTTGGAATTGACAGTATTCGTTTAAACGGGGCCGACAGTCCTTATTCAAACCTTATACAAAGTCTTAATATTTAGTTTTCAGATTAATATATATTTTATTCATATATATATACGTACAGACTTACAATTTAAAATATGAAAAGAAAAAAAATATTTCAACAACTTATAACTACTCAGATGAATCTGTTTTCTTTCGGTATTGTTGCATTAAAAATTAATGCAAAAGGTTTAAGTGGTTTTGATATAATTAGGTAGGCATATTATTGAAGTTATTTAGGCTAACAGGCAAAAATATTTCTCCTCCCCTGCTCTTTCTCTCTCCTTTATTTATTTATTAGAGAGAGAGATAAGGCACCCTTCTTTTGATTTATTTTGGTTTGAAAGTAATGTAGTGAAAGCAACACTTTGTGTAAATAAAAAAGTAATTTTCTATGGGATTTTTGAAATAAATTTTTAGCACTATTTTGTACACATTTTTATAAATAGTAAATTTGTAACTCAATTAATTTAACTGGATGCTAATTAAAAAGCTTCCTGAAATTTACAATTTCACTTCAGAGGAGACTACCATTAGAACTTCACCAACTATTTGAAACACATGAGTTTTTTACAATGAGATTTCACTGCATATTTTATTGAAACTGTATACTCCAAAATTATTTTTTAAAACTTTTTTTTTGTTATAAGTTTCAAATACAAAGATTTGCTCCTTGAATACATATTTTTCTTTTTCAGAAGTTCTAACACAATAATTGCTGATTTAGGCTGTGGTGATGCAAAAATTTCCCAGAGTTTTCCTGATAGAACAGTACATTCTTTTGACATCATGGCATTGAATAAAAATGTTGTTGCTTGTGATATTTCTCATGTAAGTAAATTAATTTATGATTAAAAAAAGTAATAATTTAATAATTGATTCACTAGACAGTGCGAAGGCAAGTCTCTTCAATAAAATTAATTGTTCTTAGTTTATTTACCTTTTAATTATACACTCGGATTTTATCAACGGTTAAAAACTAGTTATGGTTGGGGGAGTTACCAAACATTGTGTTTTTGTCACATTAACTGGAGCTAAAAATTTTAGGCATGTTAATATATGCCATCTACAGAAGCAAGATAATATTGAAACAGAAAAAGGTATAAATATGAATGTTTTTTTTTCAGACTCCTTTGACTGATGAAAGTGTTGATGTTGCTGTATTTTGTTTATCACTTATGGGAACAAATTTGAAGGACTTTCTATATGAAGCCCATAGAATATTAAAACTTCAGTAAGTAGAATAAAACCGAATAGATTGGTATGAGTTGTATCTTATTATGGTGCAGTGAAATTTATTATTATTACTTGAATTATAATACTATTATTTGAATAATAATTGAAAATCTATTTTTTTCTTTTCTGGATAATTGTATGTATTTGAAGCTAGAGCGAGACTAGGACAATTACATAACGACTTCATTTAGACTTCTTAACTTATGCAACCTCCTTGGTTACTGCCTAATTTAAAAGTGGCAACCAGATGTAAGAAAAGGTCCGCAACCTCTGGTTCAGCTTATTAAGATTTATAATGTAACACACTTGGAATTACATTAAATATAAAATTTAAACTAATGCACTTTATTTAACATCACAATAACCCTACTTACATAAATTTCTGCTGAACACTGAACAGTTAGCTTTCCTACTTACACCTGAAATGCTATACAGATTTACACACAAGTGTTGGCTTTTGAATTAAATCAAATTTTAAATGAATCATAAATGCACAAAGTGTATAGATGGATGAATTATTGGTTAGATCAAGTCCAAATGGGCACTTTGAATATCATGCTGTATATATTTTATGAATTTATTTTTTGTTTAGTTTATGATTATTATTTTAATGTTTTGGAGAAAACTGTCCAATTACTTTTGAATTTTTATGTTGATATTTTGTTTTTAAGGGGAATTTTGAAAATTGCTGAAGTTGAAAGTCGGATTGAAGACAAAGCACATTTTGTGAAATGTGTTGAACTTTTTGGCTTTGCCTTAAAAACAGAGGTAAGGATTTGTAATTTTCTTACCCTTAAGTTTAATTTCCGATACCTGTAGAATCTAATTGGAAAAAATAGTATGGATTTGTAATAATCTTATTTATTTGCATGTGTTTTCTTTGGTTTAGCTACTGAATTGGTCTCGATCATTAACATATGATTAAATGAATGAAAAAAAAGAAAGGACTGATATCTTCTATTCTAAATTTCAATAATTCAGACAAGCATATTTTGTTTTCTTTGGTTGTAGGAAATTGAATTTACCTATAATAAATTCAAAAACTGGTACTTCATACTGAAGTTATGAATTATTTTTTTATTAAATTTATGTTTTAACTAGGTTTAGTGTAAATTTACAATATATAAAAAACATTTACAATCTTCTCTGAAAATAAAAAAATTAAAAACTTATCTCTGATTCTACACCCACTCTCATATAATTTACTCACTTTGAAATGTGCAACTGTATATACTAACTTTATGTTGTGACTATAACTTTTAGTAAAAGTAATGCTTTTTTTTTACCTTTTGAAAATTTTCAAATAATATAAGGTATGTCTTTTGGAACTAATTTCTAATATGAAGTTACCAACACTTTGGAAATTTAATGAAGTATTTATTTGTCCAGTTCAACTTTTTGAATCTGAGGACAAGAAGGCAATTAAGTGTTCTAAGCTATGATTTTTGTCATTACAAAAAAGCCTTACTACTACTTTACTGATAATATTTTTTTCATTTTCATCTGTTAATGCTTGATCATTCATGATAGTATACAAATTTTCTTTTTAGAACACTTGCAGTAAAATGTTCATATTCTTGGATTTTATAAAAGTTAAAAAGAAACTGAAAAAATCAAAAGCCCCAAGTATCGCTTTGAAGCCCTGTTTATACAAGAAAAGGTGATTGATACTTCATAATGTTTGTAGAATGTGTTCCAAGTTTTGAAAACTTGTAGGAAAAGCTAAATGTACAAAATTGATTTTTTTAAATATAAAAATGATTATTTCTTAAAACTTTTGCTTTCTTAGCTATACATATTGCTTTTTTCTCAACCCAAAATACCATTTTTACCACTTATGCAAATACATAAAAGTTATAGTTCAAAACTCAGAATGGTGAAAAAAAAAAATGCAAGTATGCTATGAGAATGCATGAGTAAGGTGTACATCATTTTTAATTCAAGAGCAGATTTTTCTGACACAATTTTGTTAAAAACTGAACTTTATTTATATGAATATAAAACATTATTTACATTACATAAACTATACACAAATTACATACACTTTAACATATTACTGAAAAAACGTCATACTTTAAAACTTTAGTGGAATACACGCAAGATAATTTTTAAGGATGCACTTCTCAATACTTCAAATCAATTGTATAAGTATAGCAGCAACTTTAAAGCAATTTAGTAGATTATATTATATCTAGCATAGTCAATGCTTAGTTGCAACTTTAAAGCAATTTAGTAAATTTATTATATCTAGCATACAGTCAATGCTTAGTTGCAATGGCACAGCAATTTTATAAAGCAGGTGCTAATAAAATTCCGGGTATTGAAAAATAATTTTTTTTTTTTTGTTTTTTAAAGGAACATTTTGTAATATATTAAAATAAGATTGGTCATTTGTGGAAAAAAAAAATGATTATGGGAGGAACAAAGAAAAGAACAGAATACATGGTTTTATTAATTACAATATATACAGTAACCCCTAGTTATATCGGTCATTTGGATACATCATACTTTTTTTGTAGTCTCCCCAAAAAATAAATGTAGATAAAATCTTACTATAAATTTGAAACCACTGAACTTAAAATATAGTATTTTTCAGAAAAAAAAATACTTTTTAAAATAAATCAACAAAAGTGGTATTTTTTATTTTTTTAACCTTGCCGCGAAAAATAGACACATTTTGAATTCATTTTTCTACATTAAAAGAACAATTGCAAACTAATTTTTTATGCTGTTTGTACCAAGAAGGTCTAATGGATGAAATTCTTTGCATTATGCACATAATTTATTTTTGTGTTAAATGAATAGTTACTTTTCACAGCTTCAGTTACATTGTGGTTTAGGTAGTATCGCACTTTTGTTGTTTCACAACAAGTATAATATAATGAGGTGTTACTGTATATTATACATAAAGGTATTATACAAAACACTTATTCTGGTCCAATGGTTGTTTTCTAATCTGTTATGGATATATCAACAAGAATAATATTTTAAAAAATTACGATTTATGCTGCTTGTGTCTCATATATTTCTATAAAAGTTCCATAATCTCAATTTATATGGTGCCCTGCTCCAATCAATTACATTTCATAGAAAAAACTTTGATACCCTAACATACAACAATAAAACAAGTGTTTTAGTAGATCACATCTGCATCTTTGAACTTAGACATTCGTCCACATCATGTGTGGGCATTCAATATAAACAGCAATAAATGACATAATTACTAAAAGAATTACATCAAACAGGAAAAGTGATAACTCAGCTGCATAACGAAACCTTTTGATGATTCATAAACCGTACTTTTGCTTAGTAATAATAATTAAAGGAAAACAACATATATCACTAAATAAACATATACTGTACATGTATAGAGCAGTTTAAAATTTGTATCATCTATGTTTCTGTGACGTAAGGTTATTATAGAAATGGTGTTTTAAACTTTTGCCATCAGCATATTCATACACAATTCGGCCAGCCTAATCCTCCACATGAAGCTGATATAATTATATACAAAACAATCTGTAAAGAAAACATATGTATCAGTTCTCTTTTCTGTAATATCAAACAACAAGTAAATTTGTTAAGATACTAACGTTTTTGATGTTAAAAAAAAATAATATTAATTTTTGGTTAGTTTTTTTTCCGCAAAAACTATTTTTTTTTTTTTTTTTTTCAATATTGTATAGATATCACCAAAAAATCTAAACCTTTTAAATGACAACTTAGTTTAAGAACAACAATAACAATAGCACACAAAAAATAATAATAATAAATAACCTCAACCTGCTTCTATTGTAAAATTCTAGACTGAGTACTTTTGAATTAAAATTCTTAAATTGACTATTTAGACAGAGATATTAAATTTGATTCTAATCTAAGGTACTTCTTTTGATTAATGGAGTCCTGAGCAACTTTGCAGTCGATGAAAAAATGATGCAAAATAGATAATGTAATCAAAATAAAATGCTTGCATGCAATGCATAGTACAATATAACAGTTAAACAACAGAAAATGTTTATGCACATTTCACAAGGTCCACTATGTTTTCTCACCATGGTTCCGTTCTGAGCATTTCATGAAAAAGTATATAGAATGCAGTGAAAAGGCCTTTTGTCAAACTAAGTTCTATTTTGGGCAATTAAGTCTTTTCACAAAAAACTTATAAAAATGTATGCACTTTTAACTACATAAGAAGTCATATTAAACAGGAACTTTAACAAACAAGACTTTTCTAAAATAGTCTTTGCATTTAATCAAAGAAAAGTCTTCTTAATCATTTTAATAAAAACACCTTCATTAATAAAATAAAACTAGATATAAACCTCAATGTAAGAAGCGACAATTTTAATTAGTTTTTAATGTAGCATTGTTAAAAAAACCAAGCCCATGTCCTTCCTACCACGTTCCTTTATTTAGACATTATTGTGGGTAATATTTTCCAAGAAAATGGTATCTAATGTACTTTGTAACAGCATGAACCACACCACACACAAGTACTAATTAAACATGGTCATACTGAAAGCTCTACACAGGGAACTTGCACTGCAATAGCCTGAACTGTCTATTGCAGTCCTCAGACTAATTTTATATCGTTTATTTTTTCAAAATCTATGCTACTCATAATTTTTATTGATTTACTTACCAGCAAAACAAAAACAGTAATCACAGTTATCTTGACATTCTTCAGGCACATAGAGCGAGCTAAATTTTTACTTGTTTTTCGAAATGATACAGACTAAAAAATAAAAAAAAAACAACAGAGTTTTAGTATGTTTATTGAGCATAAACATCTATTTATTATCATGAATTGAAACAAATTGCTATTTTACACTAATTTCAGAGAGTCTTTTTACTTTTCAGACATATAGAAATTCTCTTTGTCATAAATAAAGTTTTAATATAGCTCTGATAAAGAGAGTTTGAAATAGAATTTTTTTTTTTAAAGGATAAATATCAAAGGCAGAAAAAATAGGGCGATTCCATTTAACAAAAGTATATTACTTTACAAAGAATCCTCTCTACAAAGAATCCAAATTTGAGAGATGTTAATTTCATTGCATGAAATATATGAAAAACATAGATTTTACTACTATATCATGCAATTAAATTTGAAAGATTTCAAGACACAATTTAATCCACAGTTTTTTAGCTGAATAACAAACCTATGTAATCAGGTCAGTATTTCCATCTTGCATATCTACATATATTATATATATATATATATATATATATATATATATATATATATATATATATATATATATATATATATATATATATATAAAATAAATTGTTTTTCAATTTAAGAATTTTTGGAAAAATTCAAAAACTAAATTCACTTTTTTTTTTCATAATATATCTTCAAAGATAACAGTATTAAATATATTGGTGTTGGAATTCCGTAAAATGCAACCAAGTAATGCATTGCATGTCACAAAAAATTAATACATACAGCTGAATTGAGATTGTTTGTTTTGTCCACCAAAAGTTCTAGCTTTTCACCTCTGTTAGTAACAGAATCTATAAAAGAAATATTATTAAAATACTTATTGAAAATTAATACATCAAAAAAATATGGTGATTGCATATTATATTGAACAAAAAGATTATTACTAAGGTACAAAAATCATTTATTAAAAACAATTCAAACTAATCTTATTTATTTATTTATTTATTTATTTATTTTCAAATATCACCTTGCCAATTTCTAAGAATAAACTTTATATTTATAGTCCGGGAGCTAACTGTCAAAAATCAATGGAATACTGCAAATCGTGATAAGAAGATGCCACTTGGTAGGAATGTTGCTAATGGCTATACAATGAAATTAAGACCCAGAGGCACTTTCAAAAACCGTTTTAATCCAAGATGGCGGCGTTTTTCAAAATGGCGGCCTATACTACTGCTTTTGCAATTTAGCTCACACAAAAGAGGTTTTTATATCAAATTATATGTTTTTCAGGCCAAGGATTTCATTTAATATGTTGAAAAAAAGCTAAATGTTCATTTTGATGTTTATTTTTTTATTTATTTTTAAGAATTATATTATATTGTTTACGAGAAGACTACATGTAGTATCCAAAATCTTTTAGAAAGGTAGCAAATTGCGACCGAAGAAAATAAACTGGGAAAACTGGTGCGGTGGTAACCTAACTATGCTCAAATTAGTCTCCTAAGAAATCCACACACATCTCCCAGCGGTGCTGCTATTGTTAGAAGCATTCCGAGAAGGCTCGTTTAGTCTGTGGAGTTAGCGACAAAAACAGCCGAAATATTTCCATTCCGGATACCAGTGTGAAATTTGGTACAGAGCTTATGTACATATATAAAAACAAAAAACCGCCGGAGACACTTGATCAGGGGTCATGAACTCCCGTGATGACGTCATCAAGATATCCGATTTTACAGGTAAATACGTTCGTTTAATTGCTTAAAACCCCATTATAGATTGAAATATTGCAAAACTCAAATGTATCATTTGAAAGCTCTTTGAAAGAGCTATTTGGAAAGATTTAATTTTTCTTTCTGAGGTCAAGGTCCCACCTTTAATGACGTCATCAAAATGGCCGCTTTTACAGGTAAATACGTTTGTTCAACTCCCCCTAAAACTCCATCATAGATTTAAATATTTCAAAACTCAACTATATCATCTGAAAGCTCTTTAAAAGACCTATTTGGAAAGGTTTAATGTTTCTTTCTGAGGTCAAGGGCCCACCTGTGATGACGTCATCAAATGGCCGCTCTTACATGTAAATACGTTCGTTTAACTGCTTAAAACTACATCATAGATTGAAATATTGCAAAATTCAAATATATCATCTGAAAGCTCTTTAAAAGAGCTATTTAGAAAGATTTAATTTTTCTTTTTGAGGTCAAGGGCCCACCTGTGATGACGTCATCAAAATGGCCGTTTTACAGGTAAATACGTTTGTTTAACTCCCCCTAAAACTCCATCATACATTCAAATATTGCAAAACTCAAACATATCATCTGAAAGCTCTTTAAAAGAGCTATTGAGAAAGATTTAATTTTTCTTTCTAAGGTCAAGGGCCCACCTGTGATGACGTCATCAAAATGGCCGCTTTTACAGGTAAATACGTTTGTTTAACTCCCCCTAAAACTCCATCATATATTTAAATATTTCAAAACTCAACTATATAATGTGAAAGCGCTTTAAAAGATCTATTTAGAAAGATTTAATTTTTCTTTCTGAGGTCAAGGGCCCACCTATGATGACGTCATCAAAATGGCCGCTTTTACAGGTAAATACGTTTGTTTAACTGCTTAAAACTCTATCATAGATTGAAGTATTGCAAAACTCAAATATATCATCTGAAAGCGCTTTAAAAGATCTATTTAGAAAGATTTAATTTTTCTTTCTGAGGTCAAGGTCCCACCTGTAAGGACGTCATCAAAATGGCCGCTTTTACAGGTAAATACATTTGTTAAACTCCCCCTAAAACTCCATCATAGATTTAAATATTTCAAAACTCAACTATATCATCTGAAAGCGCTTTAAAAGATCTATTTAGAAAATATTTAATTTTTCTTACTGAGGTCAAGGGCCCACCTGTGATGACATCATCAAAATGGCCGCTTTTACAGGTAAATACGTTCGTTTAACTCCCCCTGAAACTCCATCATAGATTTAAATATTTCAGAACTCAACTATATCATCTGAAAGCTCTTTAAAAGAGCTATTTAGAAAGATTTAATTTTTCTTTCTAAAGTCAAAGGCCCACCTGTGATGATGTCATCAAAATGGCCGCTTTTACATGTAAATACGTTTGTTTAACTCCCCCTAAAACTCCTCCATAGATTAAAATATTGCAAAACTCAAATATATCATCTGAAAGCTCTTTAAAAGAGCTATTTAGAAAGATTTAATTTTTCTTTCCAAGGGCAAGGGCTCACCTGTGAGGACGTCATCAAAATGGCCGCTTTTACAGGTAAATACGTTTGTTATACATTTTCAATTTAAAATTGTTATAACTTTTCAACTATTTGTCTTAGAAAATAAAACCAAGCACTATAAAATGGCTCTTTTAAAGCGCTTTCGGATGATATATTTCAGTTTTACAATATTTAAATCTATGATGGAGTTTTAAACAGTTACATGAGCGCATTTACCCGTAAAAGCGGCCATTTGGATGACGTCATCACAGGTGGGCCCTTGACCTCAAAAAGAAAAATTAAATCTTTCTAAATAGATCTTTTAAAGCGCTTTCAGATGATACATTTGAATTTTGAAATATTTAAATCTATAATAGAGTTTTAGGGGGAGTTAAACAAACGTACATTTACCTGTAAAAGCGGATATTTTGATGACGTCATTACAGGTGGGAACTTGACCTCAGAAAGAAAAATTAAATCTTTCCAAGTAGCTCTTTCAAAGAGCTTTCAAATGATACATTTGAGTTTTGCAATATTTCAATCTATGATGGAGTTTTAAGCAATTAAACGAACGTATTTACCTGTAAAAGCGGCCATCTTGATGACGTCATCACGGGAGTTCATGACCCCTGATCAAGTGTCTCCGGGCGGTTTTTTGTTCTTATATATATACATAAGCTCTGTACCCAATTTCACACTGGTATCCGGAAGTGAAATATTTCAGCTGTTTTTGTTGCTAACTCCACATACTAAACGGGCCTTCTCGGAATGCTTCTAACAATAGCAGCACCGCTGGGAGATGTGTGTGGAGTTCTTAGGAGACTAATTTGAGCATGGTTAGGTTACCACCGCACCAGTTTTCCCAGTTCATTTTTTTCGGTCGCAATTTGCTACTTTTCTAAAAGATTTTGGATACTACATGTAGTCTTCTCGTAAACAATATAATATAATTCTTAAAAATAAATAAAAAAATAAACATCAAAATGAACATTTAGCTTTTTTTCAACATACTAAATGAAATCCTTGGCCTGAAAAACATATAATTTGAAAAAAAAAAACCTCTTTTGTGTGAGCTAAATTGCAAAAGCAGTAGCATAGGCCGCCATTTTGAAAAACGCCGCCATCTTGGATTAAAACGGTTTTTGAAAGTGCATCTGGGTCTTAATTTCAATGTATAGCCCTAAACAACATTCCCACCAAGTGGCATCTTCTTATCACGATTTGCAGTTTTCCAACAGTTAGCTCCCGGGCTATTATTGTTATTCTTTATTTTATTTCTTTTCATTTAAATGTGTTGATATTTGTTGGCCTAGCACCCAAGTAATAAGCAATATAGAAGTTATCTCATCACTTACCTAAGGAACACTCTTTTTTGTGGAATGATAATTTAATGTAAGTTTAGTGTCTACAGTGATTGTTTGAAGCGCAATAAACTCCAAGTCCATCTGCAGAGCAACTACACGTTAGATTGGGTTTGTATCACTGTACAGAGCATCAGGTGATTGCTAATGTCCATTTTGAAAATGACGAGTAGATTTCGTTGAGAAGTAAAATGCGTGCTTTCAGCTTGATCTTGTACTGTTGTGACAGAACAAATTTGGTGCTGCTTTATGATAATATGATGGATATATCAGTGGTGGTTTTATGAAGGTAACAGAGCTCAACTTTATTTGCTTACCAGAACACTTAGAATGCTCACTGCTACTTAGCATCTAAAGCAGGGTTGCAAAAGGTCTTTTTTGGCCTTCTTGTAAAAAAAGCCGGTCTTTTTTTGGCTTTTTAAAATCATTATATACTTTACTATTTATACTAATGACCTCTACATTTTAATAAGATAACCAATGTCAATGTAAGTAACAAAACAACACCTTTGTAGAAAGTAAAATGATAAAAGGAATATATATACATAAAAAATGAAAATACTTTAAACCATCTAACAAAATCCTTAATCCTAACGCTGCTCTTGGATGGTATTCAGGGTTGCCAGATTTAAGAACTGAAAATTCAGGACAGGCTCTAAAGGGGGGTGGGGGTAAGATGAAGTCTAAAGGTTGAATTTTTATAACCTTCACTTTAATATTGAACGTTTTTTACAAATATAAATGAAGAGAAAATTACCCAATGGTAATAAGAATAAAAACTTTATTTTTTAACATTGCATAGTTATTTTTCGTCATGAATATAAACAGGAAAAGGTTTAACACTTCTTATTGTGAAAATTCGTATTTCCTTGTTACTAACCCCCTTTTTCCTGTCGCAGGCCCTTCATTTCAAATTTTGCCAGTGGGAGGGGGGGCAAAAGGTAAATTATACCAAATTTCAATGTAAATTATACCAAAAAAAGCAAAAGCCACGCCCACTTATATGTAAATACATTAACTTCCCAAAACCAGGAGGGAGGCCATTGACCACCAGTTCTGATGTCCCAAATGGCGGGCCTCTCTTGGTGTGAATGATATAATAATCCCTTCTGATGATGACTAATGTTTAGTATGTACCTTTTAAAAAGCCGGACGCACCAATGGGGAAATTTGAATGTAAAATAATTTTAATGAGTCATTAACAAAAATTTTGATTGCAATTGCGAAGACATAGAAAATTAAACCTTACTACTTAAATTCACTATAAGAAATTAACCTAAAACAAATTAAAAAATAGTATTCAACACCTTTTAGGGAAAAATTGTACAGTTTTGTCAATATTATAACATGATAATTATTCTTATAATGTCGGATTTTTTTTTTTAATGATTTTACTGCTGCAATAATTCTTTCTAAGTTTTGATGGTCTTTAGGTTGCCAAAAAGCTCACTGTAATTTATATTTCTGTCACTAAGATTGAACAATTGACTGAATTGAACTTATCTCGTGATTTGTAAATTCAACTTATACCCGTTTTTTTAAGTTAAAACTTGATTTATAATCTTTAAAGATGACAGGTACGAGTCATCATTTCAAGTCTTTGTCCCTCCTGAAAAAAATGGAAGGAACAGCTTTTTGTTATTTCCTTTCCGCAGTAAAATCCTATATTCGTACGTAATAAATAGGAGATGCGTGTTGCATAGTTGCAAGTAAATAAGAGCAAGGCTGTTTGGGAGCAGACTGTTCAGGAACTATTTGAACGTAGTGTATTTAAAAAAAAATATTGGTTTTCAAACAAAATGCTGGAAACAGTGCATTTTTATTTTAATCCGTGTTGTTCTTATTAACCTTAAAAATGGTTTACTCATTTAATGCACCCATTCTAAGCACTTGGCTGTTACTGAAACAGTTTTTCAGAGGGGGAGAAATGCCCGCTTTTTCTAAAAGTTATCTTAAAGAAAAAAAAACATAGTTTTTTTCTCTATGGTCATTTTTTAACTATCTGTTTGGGCAAAATTATAAAGTTAAACTGGTCACAAAAATTACTCCCCCACCCCTCTTCCACTTTTATGTCCGTCCGCAAAGGGGGGTGCTGAAAATTTTTTTTACCCTAAAGGGGTAAGCTGTAAAAAGGTTGAGAGCCACTGCTCTAAATGAATAGAACACTAACATTACTACAGAATAAGGAAGGAAATATTATAATTCAATCAATTTTCTTATCACTCTATTTCACATTTTTTGTTTTACTTCATTTTTTTCCAAAAATAATGTTTCATAGAATTTACAAAAAAAAGTATTAATTGCATTAATAATTTTGATAAAATTCAAATAAAGATACGAAACAAATATTTCTCTTAAAAAAACGGCTATCTATATCTATAAAAATGAGTGTATGTATATATATATACTTGTTCTCTATACAAATCCACAGTTTGCGTCAGATTTTCATCAAACTTGACACAAAGGTTCCTTGATGCCCTAGAATTCTCACAGGCGGGGTCTTGAAATTTTAAAAAATCTAAAAAGCTCAAATTTAAATTTTTTGTCAAAAAATGACCCTTTTATAGGAATCTAGCCTATTTATATTGTAATCGAGATAGGCCTTTTAGCATTCAAATTGATGAAATTGAAGATTTTTAAATATTAGTATTTTCCAACAATGATTACGATTAAAGTAATAAATTTTCAATTTAAGGCTCACCTATTTCCTTTTAGCATTGAAATAAGTAAAAAACAATCATAATTCATGTGGACTTTATAAAAAGAACCACGGATTTGAATTTCAAATTTGCAATGCGACGACAGTTGCGTCTGTAATGGAGATAAGCCTTCAGAACGAGAAACATATTTATTTCTGAGTTATAATAATTTTTACTTTGTAGGTGGGAACAGTTAATAGAGAAAAGTTAATATTTTAAATTTGGCTGGTGAAATTGATGCAATTTTTTCACTTCCATGTGCATATACTTCATGCCAGTGGACGCGGCAAAGCACAGACAACATTTATCTTTAATTTTCACCTTTTGATAAGACTTTTTTTCTGTAAACGTTTAACTTTCTTTAATATTTTAGTTTTTTTCAAAGTTTGTACCTAAGAGACTGATTGATGCAAATTATTTTATACCCATATGAATAGAACTCTTTCAAACTTATTTTCCCTGAATGCTATGTTGTATTAATAAGCACCCGGGCAACGCCGGGTATTAAGCTAGTTTCTAATAAAAGCCGGACTTTTTTAAGTGGTTTAAACCAAAATAAGTCGGTCGGCTTTTTTTGGCCTGGCTAAAATTCGCCAACCCTGATCTAAAGCCCGTTTAACATTTTGGTTTAATGTGTAATCCCAGTCTTATTTTGCTTTAGCTCATGTTGTTCAAGATTTTTTGGAATGAGTTTTTTCCTTTTTGCCCCC
>JAXGGA010005718.1:0-75787 GCA_038373865.1 Uloborus plumipes
ACCAGATTTCTTGTCTCTGGACAAACTTACAGAAGATTTTACAATACAAATGAGGAGAAACACCCAAGGCCGGGGGTGATGAGGAGAAACACCCAAGGAATCGAACCCACCGCCTGTGGCTTAGAAGACGCATCTTCTACCACTTTTATACATATCTGACTTCTCTCTCCACCCCCCCCCCCTTCTTTACATCTAATAACTTCTCCACCACCACTCCCCTGATTATTTTTTTCTTAACTAGCTAAACAATACTTCATATGCTAAAGTGAAAGTTCATATAAATGTGTGAAAAACAAAAATATGGAAGAGTTATCAAATCTTTCTTTGGGTTAAAGCAGCATGTACTAATTTTGTATTTGTGTAAACATCGTTAAGAACTTCACGATAGACCCTGACTTGCAGCGTAAGGCTGTTTGAAGTTAAAATTATCCCAGACCTTTAAATTTTGAACCTTGCATGCATGATGTACAAGAACTTGATGCAACATTAATATGATTCCATTAGCTTTTTCTTTTAAGTAATTTAGCATGAATCTCTTTAGGTTGCGTTTAGTTACTTTAGGCATAGACAACTTAGCTTTTCCGATTGCATGAATATTGCAGCTACCTTTCATAATTGCATAGGAAAATAAACCTACTCAGAAAACATGAGTTATATTAATAGGGGTATACCTGTTGCAAATTTTTCTCCAAACGTAATGATGTATTTGAGCACATTTTGTGCACGTATACGCTTAGCTAGCTATATTATTGACGATCAAACATTTTCGACAAAGCTTATCTATACTTTTGCCTTTTTTTCCTAACAACAATTTTCCTTTTAAACGAAGGACTAACAAATAGTCTCAGTGGACTTATAATGATTTGTTAAACTATATATGTGCTACGTTCAAATAAGCTATAAGATTATAAAAATAATGGTATGAAAAACATTTACTGCTTATGAGACAGCTTTTAAAAGATACATAAATCAACTAAAAGGAAATTTATTTATCTTATCTCTGAATTGTTACAACTTGTAATCTGTTGGGTATATTTGAAGTAGACAATCTGTCATCGCTGATCATATCAGCCACCCAATTTCCACAACAAAATTTGTCTGTCATTACACGCGTTTTTATCAGTTAAGCCGTGTTTAGTTCGGCATTTCCTGAGGCATTGAACTTTTTCCTTCATTTCATTTTCAAACATGATGAAAAGAATGGCTTTAGTTTAATAGCAAAAATATTTCCATACATCATATGAGAGAATTGATTTTGCGATATTTTAATAATAAGCAAATAAACTTGGACCCTATGAATGACACATCAATAAGAATTTTTTAGTAGTTTTTTTATATTTTTGTCTCAAAAGGAAAAAGCTATATCAATAAATAATTAAATGAAACACTGATTAACTTTGTTTAGCTATGAGCTTTTATTTATTTATTCATTTGCGAGTCAGAGCTTGTTTACGAAAAAGTGATTGTGTGTTGAGAGTAAAAGTAGTCTAGTTGAGCATTCAAATTGAGTGTTCAAATACTTTTTTAACAAAGCTTTCTACCATTTTTCTTAAATTTTTCTTCAACTATTAAGATGAGGTTGGGAGGGAGGAATTAAATTCCATTTAATCTTCGAATTTATCCCAGAGAAGTCCGCCCGTATTTTTGAATTACCTAACAAATTGGATTCTTATTAAGCATTTTTCTTTTATTTTTTTCGATATTCTCAGCTAACAAAATAAATAAATAAATAAATATCAGATTTTATTCCACCTATTTCAGAATATATTTCACAGAAGAGAAAGCCGTGATGGATAATTCTGCGCTCTTGAAACAACAAACACACTTGCTTTATGTCTAATTAACAGTAATTCCTTCCGGCTTAATTTGATGATAACTTTCGGGTGTTGCCATCTTTTATGTCCAAGCTTTTCAATTGATGAATTATGAACCGTTCAGTGGCGGGTCCAGAGAGGGGGCCATGGGGGCCATGGCCCCCTCCGAGAGCCGAGAAAAATTTTCAAAATGAAAACTTAGTCTTGCATATTTAAAATTATTAACTATACAGAACTTCATTAACTTCTGTATTTTTATACAGAAACAAATATATATGTATTTTTTTTTATTCAGCCTTTTTAAAACAATTCTTCAGACAGTCCTTTTAGTTAATTTACTTTTAAAACTAAACTTTTGTTAGAAAATGCACTGGAATATAAATACAGTTGTACGGTGTGGCAGCTTGCAAAGTGCTACATGAATTACTTTTTTCAGTTACTTCCGTAAACAAATTCTGTAAAATTTCAACATTTAATTTTACATGTTTTTAAACACTCTGTGGTATTATTTTATTCGTGACAAATATGATTTTCTATTGATTATATCGATTTGGTTTTATTCTCCGAGTGATATGAAAAATTTATTAAGAGTTCATGAAAAATGAAAACCGTTGCCACTCGCGTTCGAATCGAATTGTGTAATAGTCGTATTTATCCACGTATCTTTCTGTCGAGCACTAATATATTTTCATTCTGAGGTTCGCAGCTGCACGAAAAAGAAAATACGCGAACCCAAATAAATAATTAAAATAAATCCTTGGAGGAGTGCTTTCACTGCGATAATGAGGGTTTATATGGGTGCGTTCGTTGTGCAGACAGCGTGTAATCTTGTCATTTCGTAGAGAATTTATTTTTGAGAAGGAAAAGGGACATATGTAATTAAATTCGTCTTTGGCCCATCGGAATGGTTTTGCTGTTATAAATAAGACTTAATTTTTTTTAGACAGGAGAGGAATTGGTTTAGTTTTCCTGCACAATATAATCTTTGATTTTCACATTATGTTAGTTTTATGGATAATGTTGCGAGACAAAAAGTTGCACTTCCATATTTTTTGAATTTCTATAGTAAAAAAGTTAGAATGCAATAATTCACCCCCCCCCCCCGCCTCACCTTTTTATTTAAAACCCCCAAAACTATCAATTCACTACAAGTGACCTGTATCAAAATTGTCAACATTAAAGCAACTCCTTAAATGAGTTAGTTTATCTGTTCTATTATTTTGCACTTCTTAAAACTTCTTTTTTCAGTAATATTTTTTGTTTTTAGTGTTTCAACAGCTATCTACAGGCCCGTTATTTAGGGGGGGGGGGTGTCAGGGACCACCTCCTGTAGGCTTAGAAAATTAATGTTTTTACACATACGGGGGCGTGACTTTTGCTGCTTTCCCGCAAAATTTACATTGAGTACATACCCTTTGCCCCCACCTCAAAAAAACTCGATATGACAGACCTGGTTATTTAATCTCTGAAATTAAAAAAAGAAAAGAATGCATGCAAATATTTTTTTCAACTAATGGAAAATTTCACTTAACTACATCATAGCTATTACTATTTCTTACCGGCGAGTTCCATTGAGCTCAAAACGAACATTTCACTTGTGTCAGGAACTAAAGCTTGGGAATTTCAAAAATACTGCTCAAATATGTATCGTATTGTATTGTTTTTCCAATTCGGAAATTTTGACATTAATTTGGTGTCACATCGTTTCTTTTCTAAAAGTAACATTTTTTGTGAATAAAAATTGAGATCAAAAAGCAAGAAAATAATTAAGTGCAAATCATAAATCAAAGTGAGTTTTGTGGAAAGAAAATTTTCCACCAGGAGAAAGTGTTTTAGCTATGTTTCTTGCCTGAGAATAAGAATGTATAATTTGTGAACGTAAACTTCAAATACGTTCGCGTTTATTAATTATTGATATTCATATGTTGTGTTATTTAGATTTCAAGAAACCAGCATCAATTACAATTTAGACTCTCGATTAAAAAAACTGAAGCTTATTTTGATTCTTAGCAGTTGAATCTTTTAGCAAATAAGGGCAACAACCTGTTCCCCCGAAAATCATTTGACGTACTTGTCATTGTTGAGAATGAACTTAAACGAAAAATTATCTTTAAGAGTAAAGTAAAAATTAAAATCGTTCTCAAGCAATCATACGAAACTTTTCCTGTCTTTTAGATATTTTCGAAATCTTTCGATTGTAATTTTGTTTTCTCTCTCTCTCCACCTCCCCCCCCCCTCCAATAAAAATATTATATTGTTCTAAAATAGTGTTAGTTGAGTCACAATAGAATCCTGTTTTAATGCATTTGTTATACATTCGGCTTAATCTAACTCGAGTTCAATTTATCACCTTCATAAATCTTTCCTGCTTCATTTCAGACGCAGAACTCATTTTTCTCGTCGATATATTCTCAGGAAATATTTTTGAATAATTGATGTTTTAGTGAAACATTATATCATATAAAAGAACGCTTTAAAACTTTACTAGATTTATGAGCTTAAATTTTTCACTAACTTTTTTTCCCATAAACGTTCAATCTCATCAACTCGAATGTGAGAATCGGTCTTTTCTTTTTTCATTTGATAAATTTTTTTGCAGATTTGATACATGAAAACTCATTGTTCGTTATTGTGTTTAAAGGAAGAGTTGTACAGTAATATATTTTGAGGTATTTAAGGTTGATTTTGCTCACTTCAACTCTGTTATCAACGCAAATTATTTTATTAATAATTAAATGATAAAGTTCTATGTTGATTTCTCATCGAGTAAACTAAACCTGAACATCAAACAATTTTTTACTTTATTTTTTGAGTTTATTTCATTTATTTGTTTATTACTATTGTCATTATGTTTTCAAATCGCTCATTTCCTTTGTTTACTGAAAATTATTTTTTAATTTCTGTCAGACGGGATACAAAAAAAAGAGTAAATTTAGTGTTTTATTTTATTATTCTAAACAAGCTAATAGGCATATTCAACATCAAGTGTGTCTCTTAGAAATTGAAAACAAAATATGGTTTGGTTTTGGGAGAACTTGTTTTTTAAATGTCAGAAATTAACTATACAGAGGAAAAAGAATGAATTGCAAAAACTTGTTTCAGATGATACAAATATTATTTTCCGAAGACATTAATTTTGGTCTGGCCATGTAATAACCGTTTTACTTTTCATATTTTTTGTATCTTTATGCTAATTTCTTTTATAAATATCCTAAACCTTTCTTTGTTTGATGCTATTAATTGAAACTAGCTACTTAATTATTTTAAAGTTCATGTGCATGTTGTCAATTAAAAAAATAGTAACAAATAAGATGAAGAAAAAAACGTATACTCTTTGAATGTCATTGGAAATTCAACATCAACATCATTAATCTCAAAATCTTATCTTTCATGGAATGTCTTCTCATTAAGCTAACGGCGGTAGAGATGTTTACAGTAAAATCGTGTTTGTTGAAGTACTGGAATGAAAGATATCACATTTATACTAGATGCCCAAATAAACACAGGACACGATCGATAAAAATTAGAAAATCTCCAAGAACGAAAGAAAAACCATGATGTCATTTAATACAGCTCAAGCTTTTTTCAGTGCTAATTCCCAGCTAAATATGATTGTTTCTGACTTTTTTGTTTGACAATTCATTATTTGCTCTGATGAGTTTTTACGTTTTTACTTCAGACTTTCAGCGATTACGAGTGTCGCAAAATATCCGTTCCAGCAAAATAAAGTTCTGTTCCCAATTTACCTGCTATGACATTGCTTGAATTTTGTTACAAAAAAAAATTCCCGTCAAGGTGAATATAATTTGCGGTATTTTGAAGTTCGTTGTAACCCGATTTGACGTATGTCATTGTAACGGTAGTCGTCATTGTGACTGTAGTTTATTTAGTTATTTTTTACTTCAGAGTAATTCCCAACCCCCTCTAAAGAAATTAAAAGCTCCCAATAGTTAATCTCAGTTTTTCATAAGGAATTACTACAACTATCAATAGCTCTTATTTGATTTTTTCCATGTTTCTCAAAACTAGCTTGTTTGCTGCAATTTTTTTTTTTTTTTAAATGAAAGATTCTCTTTTTACAAGTATCTGTAGTGCTCAAACAGTTTTTTTTATAGTCCAATTTTTAGGACATCTTGAAAAATCCTCCCTGACATAGTAATTGATGAACTTAAGGGTCATTTCACAGTATTTGGATGTTGTGGACTCTACATTTCACAAAGTTCAAACATCAATATTTGGAACATAAAGATCAAAAAGTTAATTCTTTTTTTGCTAGTGTAGAAGTACTACCAACACACAAACTCAAAATAAAAGGAAGTGCTAATTCAACTGTAAATTAATTAGTTATGGCAAAAAAAGTGCTGTGTTGCGGACTCTACACACAAAAGTACAACAAAAAAATGATCAAGATTAAGTGCTAATCCCTCTGAATCTATTTATCCCATATTATCAATGCTAGTTTTTTTTAAACACTGACACACTATAGATACTTGGAGTACAAAATTTAATTTTTAAAATGAAAAATTAAAAAAATAGAGGGAAAAAACTTCACATACACAGTAAAATGCCTTGCGTTGCGGACTCTACAAAATGTACTAATTGACTTTTGTCATAACACTTTTGATTTAAATTGGTTTTACTAGGAAAAAATAATGAAAGATTTTTAGATTTACATTTGTTTTACAAGAAAAAACAAGTTATTAAAGATTTAGAAATAATTTTTTTACAAGAAAAAAAATTGAAGTCTTTCAATAAAGGAAGAAATACTGTCTACTATTTATTTACTGTAAGCAAAAAATCTACCAGAGTCAATGGGTGCAGGATCTCCTGGAAGTTTCATAAAGTATCCTGTGGCAGGAATTGTTTCCTTTTCTTGTTTTGTTAGAATTTGTTGCTACCTACCGGCTGAAACACAAATTTAACTTCAATAGATTTCTTTAAATATTCATTAGCTATTTCTCCTGCCGACCATTGGTCATTAAATAGGACAGAAATCCATTCACCCTTTTGAAGAGACTGCCTGTGGTGTGATAAAGTGATTTTATCTTGATTCAGCTCCTTATTTAGTAACGACACATCAACTTGTTTCGAGTCAGCATATGCAGAGTTAACACTGCATATCACTTTTTGCACATGAATTCTAAAGTGGTACATTTTCCTAGTTTTCGGAATGCCCTCACATTAGTTATATCTCTGTTTGACATTCTGCCCCCCCCCCCAAAAAAAAAAAAACTATAATGATAAATAAAAGCAAAAAGAAAGTGAAAACACAAACATTCACATAAATAAATTAGCTAAAGTTAAGTGTAGAGTCCAGCACGTTTTTGTAGAGTCCAGCACACTTTTTAAACTGCTATTAATATGATTTTTTAAAGATTCATATGAAATTTTTTTGCATAATTATGTTGAATGGTGTATAAAATTAGAAAATAAAAGTATTTATTGAGCTGTGTTTATTAAGAGCCACAAAAACAAAACTTTTTTATGTGTTTTTGTGCTGGACTCTACAGGTACATATTTCTGAATTCCAAACACAAACAAAAATTTATATTTGAAACTGAAAAAGTATGTAAGTGACTACATACTCTTTCTATTTTCTCATTTCAAGCAAAAAATTGCTTGTAAAATGATTCATTTGTCATATATGGAAGATTTTATGGAATTTTTAGCTGTAGAGTCCGCAACATGACTTTTACCAATTTTCAGATTAAATACTGAATATTTCTATAAATATTCAAACAAATTCAAAACAATCAACATATTCTCATAATTTAAACATTTAACTTCAGATACTTATTGCAAAAAATTATACCCAATAAGTTTTGTTGCGGACACTTTTTGGACAAAATACTGTGAAATGGCCCTTAATAAATAAACCTAAAATATCTATTTTGCCTAATATTTAGTTCCTAAGGTTTCTTCTAACACCTCATAGTCAATTGTGTTTCAAGCTTTATGTGCAGAGTACCCGTTACTAAAAATATCATTGTCTTTGCATTTCATTGTTCCGGAATCCTTTACCAAGTACCTTTACCATTAGCAAGTTTATCTCATCAACAAAATTTATTTGTTATTTTTCTTTATTTTTAACTCTCAAGAAATGTAGTAGAAAACATTCACCAAAAAAAAAAAAAGAGAATGGCGTTTCTTGTTTAAGTAATTTAGAATTACTGTCGTAAGTCTAATGTGTGAAGTAATTAGATCACTGTCTGAAGCTAAAATTACGATTGATTTTTTTTTTCTCAGAATAATAATGGAAGCAACTGCAAAAAACTAGAAAAAAAAATCAAGAAATTCGACAATATCAAACAGGAAAATCGCTTTTGGGAAAGAATAAATTTTAAAGAAGCTAATTTGATTTTATTGAATCGAAAAATTGCTGTGACTCAGGCACAGCTTTCATTTGTAGTATCATGAAAACCACCGATATAATGACCAAATAAACCGACGAGTATAATGATTGCGCAAAAAGAGGCACTTCCAGAGTAATTTCGTCGCTTTCACCAATTTTGCAACTGCAGTATAACGCACTTCAAACGCACCTGGTGTATCAACAATGTAAACTGAAGTCCATTCTGTACCATTTTTACTGCTAACTAGGCCACCATAAAATAATTTGTCATTCATGTATGCAGACCGCTTTCATTACCTTGTTAACTCAGCTGGAGATGACCGAATCTTGGAATAAATAACATTATTAGTCCTGGATCGATGTTATATTTATGGCGCATTCCTTATTCTCTTAAAATTGCTAGGCAAACAGTATAATTAAGTAGGCACCGTTGTATTTTGTACTAGGCCTCTTGATTATTGCAAGTCATTGAATACGAAAACCCCGAGGCCATTGTCCGATCCGCTTAAATTGTCGTCTGCAAGGGGGCTGCGACGAGAGTATAATTTGGAATAAGTGGGAATGTAGCAGGAGCCAAGTAATACTGTATTCGAAGACAATCTTATAGCGTAGTAAGTAGTTCGATGCATTTGGCCTTGTGCAGATAGCACCAGAGCTCTGATTCCAGTTGGATTCATCACTGTGCTGCATAATTTGTGTTATTTGATGGAAATGTGAGATTCAATTCGTTCATGTAAAGTCTTGAATATTTTGAGACAGAATATTTTTTATTTCACTATTCTTTTTCTTTAAAAAAAAAAAAAAATTACTCAAAAAAGTCAAAATTGCAGTAACTTTTGAAATGCATGCAACATTTCGAGCTTTATCTTTGTTATTAAGTGATGAGGATATTGACGTAGCTAATAATTGGGTAGTTAAAATTGTTGCCAAGCACAAATTTAGTTAAGAACAAAAAATTATGCTTATTCATTGTGACAATCTTATAATCATGCCACCATGAATGTGGCAATCATTAAGTTTTAGTGTAGTACTTTTTAAAAAATAACTTTAAAAAGCAAATTTGAAACTTTAATGTCAGAAATAGCTCAAAAATGTTCACAAGTCATTAAAAGTAAAAATTGAAATACTGCGATTGAATATTTGGCACAAAAATATATTTTTACCGACGGGATCCGTCGAATAATTATAGTGAAAATCGCGACAAGGTAAATCAAGTTCATAGGAGCAAACCTAAAGCACAACCTACATTTACGTATCAAATGACATGTAATTTGTTTCATCCCGAAAAAAAATCAGTTAAGCGGTTGAAATCGTTGGCTCATTAATGTACTTCTCAATTCTCCTATTTTCGTGGTAGAATAGGGTTCACTACTACTTCTCTTTGGTAAACACCAAGAAAAATTGCTTAACATCCCTGTCTAAACTAAGTTTTGAGTGATGAATATGCGACTTGCCAAATGTTTCGTCTCATGCTTAGTTTGACGTTAGAAGTTTGTCCATTTCCAGAATGACAAACAGCCATTGTTTACCGCTGGGTGTTGAATGAATTATTATTCAATTTCAGAAAACTTTGAGTGAAATTTCGAACGGGCCTTCCCCCCCCCCCCCCCAAGCCGTTCCGTGCCATCTAAGCGGGGGAACCGGTTGCGTCAATTCACGTCTCATTTGTCTAATTACTGAAATATGAAGGCGTCACTGTTTAATTCGTACATTTGGCTGGAAATGACTCGTGGGGCTCTAACGCCAGTTAAAGGAGAGGCATGATTTAGTGAGAGTCGTCCAACCCATTAAAACCCGCAGCACTGAATTCGCGCTTAAAGCACATAAAACACTGTTTTCCGGACGCGAGGCGATATTAACATTTACACAGTAATTTCGCCTTTCTACTTGTGCAGCATTCGAGACACAACTCGCCATTAGTACAAGCAGAAGCCCCCCCCCCCCCCCACAACAACGCATTTCGCCATTACCGCCGCTGAGCACGAAATTTCCTATTAACGACCATTAAGAGGCGGACCCTATATTATCATATTTTCCGACTGCTTAATTCATCGTTCTCAGGGGGAGTTGGAGGGGGGGGGGGAAGCCCCGTATTTTTACGGCCACTCGAAGACCCCCGCGTAATAATCGGTAAAGGAAGTGAAGCCTTTTTCTTAGTTTTCGTAAACTTTCGAATCGCCTCACTTTGTGTTTATGAGTTTAATGTCCCGATGATGCCGCCGGTGCTTTATTAATGTTTACGTTCAGGGATATAACTACAAACACACACGGGTAAAAAAAAAAAAAAGTTTATTATTATGCCCCTAGGCGGAGTTAACGGCCAAAATAAACTTTCACATTGACGTAATATTTACGATGGAAAATGTTTTTTAGTTCCTTCCTGTCTCTTTCATTTGACCCTCAAATTTTGGCTTTTTGACGTCGATTCTGCTTTGTTGCTGTTATTTTTATGATTGTGCGTTAAAGCCTGTACTTTTATTTCCAGTAGTCCACGAGCCATCAGTTCAGGATGCAGCTACAAAAAGTAATTGTTAGAAGAAGTGCATTTTTTATTTTCCGTCAAAAAGCAGCATTTGTGCCTCAACATCAGAGGAAAGGATTTTATAAGAATCTTCGTTATAGCAAGGTCTAATTGACATTTATCACAAACATGATTTTTTTAGTTTTGGCAATCGGAGCTTTTCTTTTTTTTTTTTTTTTTTTGACATTTGCTTTTCAAGTGTTTTTGGAACCTGTTTATTAGAAGGTTTTCTAAGGCATACTGTATTCAATTAACCTACCAGGTGTGCTGAATTTTTCAAGAAAGTGAATAAAAAATTTAAGCATAAATCCGTTCGTAAATTTTTTTTGCATCTAAATCATTCAGTTGATTTTTTTTTTTTTTTGTCTGAAAAATAGAAACACTTTTACTTCCTATTGCCAGAGACAAAGCTATCGTTTAGGCTTGAAAATAAACCTTGCGTTTTTTAGTGGAGTAAATTATACAAAAAGAGTGAAAACCATATTAATGATCAATTCCAGAAGCAAAAAAAAAAAAAAAAAAAACATTCCAAAAATGAAATGAAAATTGACAATAAAAGAAGTACAGATGTAAACTATTCTCGTTGTCAACATTTTGATTGTTTGAATCTTTGTGCCAAAAAGAAAAAAAAAACTTAAAATGCTATGTTATTTAAAAATATCATGAGAATATTAGTTATCTTACGATTTTGTTGTTGTTTGTTGAGCACTTTTCACTTATAAAGATACTCCATGGTAGCATTGAAAAAGCTGTATGCTTATGCTGATTTAATCATATTTTTGTCTACAGCTTATTTCATTATTTTTCAGAAATAAAAATACGTACACCTATTATCCTGCTTTTATAAAAATGATTAAATTTTATATTGACCTTTTTTTCATAAATAAATGTCAATTTGCATTTATTTCATTAATTCTAAAAATGTTTGGTTTTATTTTAAAAATACTCCAATCTTTTCAGATACTGTGGGCCCCCTTAAACGAATACTATCGGTTCCAAGATATTATTCGATTAAGCGGGGTATTTGTTTAAGCGGGGATCTTTAACATTGCGTCTGTGGTATTGGTTCTGGGATGTTTTATTCGTATAAGCGGGGAATTCGTTTATCCGTTACCCGATTAAATGGGGACGACAGTATTGTCATTTTGTCAAACATAATTATTTATTCAAATTATTATTATAAAATCAATATCCTATTCATACGATATGAGTAGATTCAAATCCACATGAATTGAATATATATACTACTGCGCCCAGTGGCAGAAACACCGCGACACGGCGACATTGTCGCCGCCAGTGAAACCCTCTTGCAGACAGTTTTTGTCTGCACTAAGAAAAACAACTTAGAAAAGTTGTCCGCAACTTTCGGCCAATTTTTTTCCCCTCTTGAGCATGCTTTGACTTAGGGGCTTTTTTTCCCTCCCCATTTAGCCGCTGGGGGAAAAAAAAGTTACGGGGAAAAAAAAAATCTCTGCTGTGGCCAAACATGGCGCCCGAAACTTTTCTTCGCTTTTTTGCTCGTTAGAGCAGCTGCGTTTTATTTCACTGGGGTTATTTTTTGCTTGAGATACGGTTACATTTTATTTTTCATTCATTTACGTGATATCTATCCTCCCTCCTTCGATTTTTGTCCGTTTTTCTATGAAAAAAAAAAAAAATTGCAAGTTTTCTTTGTACCGTGGGCAAACATGGCGCCCGAAACTTGACTTTGCTTTTTCAAACTTCAGAGCAGGCATATTATATTTTACTACTGTTATATTTTTGTTTAAGATAAAGCTGTATTTTATTTCCCATTCATTTGCATCGCATCTGCTCCCCCCCCTCCGATTTTAATCAATCGGTGCTTTATTAACAAAAGTTTTTTTTTTGGATTCATGCTCAGAAAATTGGCTTCTCTATATTTGGTGTAAAGTGAATTTTTGCCAAATTTATAGGTCACCCCCCCCTCCCCCCACCGATCTTTTTACACATAGTAATTTTAGTCTTTTTTGTGACTTTTAAAACACAGAAAGTCAAGAAGAAAAAAAAAACGCCGTTTTTAAAAAAAAAAAATAGTTTATGCTCAATGGATCATTAAAAAAATCAATAGTTTGATCACTGGTAGTGCCCTTCCTATGTCCTAATTTAAAGTCTACCCTTTTTTTTTAAATATTTATCAAATTCAAGTTTGTGACCTGATAATACCTGCAAAAACAGCTCAATGCATTTTTGTCTTAATTTCAAAATTATTCTGAACATTTTAATAAAAAAATCTTTTTGATTTCATTAAAATGACCACAGTTAAAAATGTCTTGTCTTGAACCATGTCATTAATGCAACAGCTCTTGCGAAAAAAAAAAAATGAAATAAAAAATTAAAACCTCAGAAAGAGCTAAAGATATCCAAATAGAACTTTAGAAGATTAATGAAATAGCCAATGGAACAAATAGAAAAAAAATCATTATAAACTGAAACAATGAGTTTCATAACCTGGATAAGTGATAAGGATGCAAACCTATGGTGCCCCCCCCCCCCCCCCCACCATTATTAAAAATTAAAATTTAAACTTTTTTATAATTTTGTACCAATCTTGTTTTTTCCTGTTAAAAAAGTAACAGAAGTTTTTAGAAGCCTTTCTTTTTGAAATCTTTTATCAGAATTTCATCTTTTCCTTTTTCTTTTTTGAGTGACATGCTCAACAGGTCACAACTTACGGACCCCATGTTACACACTCCTAACATCAAAAGTAAAAAACAAAATGAAAAAGAATACATGATGCTTACAATATTTTAGATAAAGTGCTACAAATTATAGTTATTATTAAATTATACTTGTTTAATATATGACTAGTATATTAAAATTTCACTCAAAATTTGCAGACAGATAATAAAATTGTCAAA
Source organism: Uloborus plumipes (assembly GCA_038373865.1). Lineage (NCBI taxonomy): Eukaryota > Metazoa > Arthropoda > Arachnida > Araneae > Uloboridae > Uloborus > Uloborus plumipes. Next base: position 13,567 of record JAXGGA010005718.1, read on the forward strand.
GTTCGTCGCAGACAGCTACAAAACTTTCTGCCACTGGGCTACTGCGGCTTTGTCCGATACATTCGGATTATATTACGATTTCTGTGAGTACTCCTCTAATTGACACACGATGCTAAATGCGAAATACATAGCCTAAGCCTAACCATTACCATCAATATTGTAACACAATTGTTCTCCATTCGAATTCATCGCATTCTATATCCCACTGTGCAGTTCAATATTACAATCAATGAATTAATCGAATCCGGGATTAATATGATCCAATTATTATGCGTTTTTTTAGTGGAATTATTTAAAGTGTAATGAAAATATAGGATTAAAAATGTGAATTATTTGAGGACGTAAGTTTTCAATTTCTATAACGATATTGCTGTAATTCTTTCTCGATATTCATATAGTTCAAGTATACACTTATTACTTCACTGATAAACAAGAAGTCAAATAATATTGCAATTTCTAGCAGAGTTTTTCTGACTTATTTTTTAGCAAATTAGTAAATTAGTTTATTTCGTATTTTCTCTTTCTTTATGATAAATATAATGCTGTTATTATCACGACAATGGTTTGGTATTTTCATATGTGAAATATTTGGCATATTATGTGTGCTTACGGCGCTTAGAAGGTATGCAAAATATTCGCTTCTAATGACACATATATCATCAAAGGAGATTACTAAGTTATTAAAAAAAGCTCTCTGAGAAAGAGAGACTCACCCCCGTTTCGTAATTTGCTTACAAATTACACGATAAATTTCCCAATTGAAGATGATTTTTGCTTGAAAATAAAACACTTAGCTCTTTTTTACCTGAATGTTGACCTTAATAACATCATCCCAGCGAGTTAATGATGAGGCTGAAAATGACTAGAATATGATGATGGGGCGTTACTAATTGGTATTTAGTGAAGTAATAGCTTCTTATGTTAGTGGGTGGGATGTTTAACAAAGTAAGCAGATAAAAATGCAGCGGGCTTCATGCTCCAAATCTTGCGTTTCATTAGGCACGGGATATTGGGGTATATAACAAGAATCTAAATGGGTTTAATCAAAGAAAATAGCTGGCGGTTGTATGCTTTGGCTCTCTACATATTGAAAACATTTCTGTATCTGTAGACCTGCGTCCAAATTACTGTGTCCGAGATTCCGTAAAATTACTTTTAATTTTTTTTTTTCTTCTGCTATTAACTATGTAGTGGCTTAGTCTGTGTCTTTCTCAAGCAGTGATTTTCGAAGTGCTGGTGATTTAAAATTCCAGAAATGGGCTAATTCAAAAAAAAAAAAAAAATAATAATCAAAGTCCACTTTATTAGTTAATTTTCTCCGATAACTTCATCGTTAAATGTTGCGAATTGTCGCAAATGTTGCGTGGGGGAGAGTGAGGTATAAAAAGATTTTGATGCATTAAAATGACAGTTTTGAGCGGGGATCTTTAAATCGGTATTTCGCAATTTTTTTTACAAGTTTGGTGGAAATTTTCATGCTTTGCAAATTCTTTCACATCAGAAAAATGGGTTTAAAAGATAATGTGTCATTAGTTCTAAGCGGTGATTTTTATTTATTATTCATCGAACTTTTTTCACTTTTATGCATTAATTTTAAACACAATTGTATCTCGAAACATCATGTAAAGCGGAGAAGAAAAAAAAAGTGAAATCGAAAAAATCATGAGTTGTAAAAGTAGCAAAGTTTAAATGATAACTTTTAATAAATCGCGAGGCCTAATATCTTGCATTTGAAAAATAAGTTTTTGCGATATTAAGGTATCAATTTTCAGGCATAGTTTTTAGAGATTGTCAATGTTTTCTTTCACGTATTGATTTTACGAGTTAACTCCCTTATAATACCTCAGATTTTGTATGTGAAAAAATTTAAACGGAATTTTCGAGGCATTAATGCTTGATGTTTAAATTAACTTGTGGGTCATCAAAATTTCTTTACTTTCATCAGTGGAGTTTACGTGCAGATGAATCTGGATTCAGACACCTCAAATACTTAGCCCGTTTGTCTACCTTTTGTAGTTCATTTCTCTTCTATTCTTTCTTTCATGGGCGAGTTCAACTATGGTTTTTCAAATCATATAAACACGACGGATATAATACACAGAGAGATGTAGAAATTTGGAAACAGAAGTAGTTTTAAACAGGGGAGGGGAGAGGGGATGAGACAGTTACCTTTACCAAAACCTAATGACAATATATCTTATTAAAAATTATACTAACTCGACGGCAATTCTGCTGAGTTGAAAATTTTACTGCAGTGAACAGAACTGCAAGTCATAACAGTCTTAACGCTATTACTAGTGTAAACCAACCAAGAATTCCACAGAATCAAGTATTAGAGTTAAGAATTTATCTGAGGTCGTACTGGCAGAAAAAAAAACTTGTAATTTTATCCAAAACAAACTTTGTAATTTGAAACTGAGTATTGATGATATCGGAAGTTTAGTCTGAGAATATCTGTTGGTGTGTTTTCTCCATTAAATCTTCTGCATTGGCAAACAACAACAGTCCGCCTTTTTCCGTCTTTAGTAGCATTGTCGGCGAGATGCGTGGTATTCTGTTGATAAGAGCTTTTCACGGTTCTCATCCCCTAATCGTTCCCCAGGGCACGGTGCATCAACAGCTGTCGTCCGACCCCTTGATTTCGCCCCTTTTTTCATTTATTCGTTCTCTTCTCCTCCACCGAAAGTCAGGTAGGCACCTTGTTTTCGAGAGCTGCTCAACCTTTGTCGGCGTGATTCTGAACAAAAGCCTGATTTCCTTTTCCTGTGTGTGCACTGTGCTTCTGAAACAACTTCGCGATTCATTGATTTTGGGGAGGTTTAAGTGTTTTACTCGGAATTATATCAGCAGCATCAAATTTACAGTATTTTGGAAAACAGGGGGATCAGCCGCCCAGAATCCTTGACTTTTTACCACATTGTCAATTCTAGTGTAGTAATACAGAGAAGCACGTTTTTTAAGGGACTGCATGAAAGAAAACGTACAAATGAAAAAAAACATATAATAGGTATCCGTTAATGTTGTTGGACTCTGCCGGTACCGATTGAAAAAACGTATAAATGGTAAAAACGAATAAAAGAGAAACGTATAAACGGTGCTTCACTGTATATACATGTATGGTCTGTTGTGATCACCTCCCCCACTTCCAAGTTCCAACTTGTTACAACCTCCTCTTGGGAAAAAATCAGGTTATGCTTGTATTGTCACACTATTGATAACAATTGCAGTGAACTCTCGTTACAACGAATATGAATATCCGTTTCAGCAAAACGAATTTTCATCTCTGATTTCATTACCATTCCATAGCTTGATTTCCACTACAACGAAATTCCCGTTACAGCGAACAAAATTTGCGATCCTTTGAAGTTCGTAGTTACGGGATTTCATTGTTACTTTCAAAAAGTATAAATAAAAGTGAATCTGACAAACTAAATATGTTACTTTGAAGTAAGTCATCTGCGTTTTCAGAACCGACTTTGTAAACAACGTTTATCAGCTCTCTTTTTTTCCTCCAACATTCCCATACGTCAACGAGTCATGGAAAATTTCTCTGGAATAACTTATCACTCACGAGTCGCCTTATCAGCCCCAGGTTTGGAGGTGGATGGGGGGCCCCATTGATCCTCTCTTCTGCGTTTTCTGCGGGACTGGAGACAGATCGCATCTCCCTGTGGGGCTGATTTGGCGCGGAAGTGACTGATGGTCCGGCAGCAACGGGATCCGGATTGGTCATTTCCGATTAGAAGGGCCGGAAATGACCGATTGGCCAGTACGTGCTCTTGGCAGCAGGAGCCGGATTGGGATTAAATTATGCGGCACCTGATGCTTTCTGGTATGCTTATGATTAAAATTGAAATGGTTCATGTGACATTTTATTTCGCTATCCTGCCCAGTGTTGTTTACTGGGATTATATTTAAAGGTCGGATAGTGTGCAAATTCATATGTGCATGGACCATTGCGTATTTTTTGCCACTTTTGTAGTAAGTGCATAAAACTAGCATATATTAAAATACACACACACACGCACATTTTCACTCGTTTTTTATATTTTTTTTTGACAACACACATAGTGATTTATTACAATAAAAGTTATTAATTAACCGCAACATTTTTTTGTTTGAATTTTTAATAAATTTGATTTTTAATAAATTTAAAAACGGAAGGGCTACTTTATTCAAGTGTGAAAAATGTTCTCTAATTATGTATGTAAGAAATAATATTTGTCCATGCGCATATTTTTTAATTTTTTGGCGTAAGTCATATATTTTTAAGCTCATATTTGCATACACATTGTAATGGTTTTAGTGCTAATAATCCGGGTTTAGTTTGAATATATTTCTCTATAATTGGCGCCGACGCCAATTCTTTAATTTTATTTATGAAGGTTATGTTTTGTTACATATCGGAACTCATAGTTATATGCTTATATATTTCATTAAATGTAAAGGTTAATTGAAATAAATTTACGAGAAGATTTCTCGTCCTTAAAAATTAATAAAAATAAAGCATACACCACGACACCAAATTAGTAGTTTTGGAGTGCAACTAAACAAAATAAATCGTCATTCTATTGGAGTTAAAAATGCATTTCACAATTAAACTCTTTTTATTCAGATGATCGGATCGAAAACCAATTTTACCGAGTCAGTAATTGTCGAAAACCAGAATTTTCATTCACTGTGTTGTTAAACCCATCAAACTGCTGACAATCTCCCCTTTAGGATCTTGATTCCAAGACAGATTTCATTCGAGTGTCAACCGTTTCGATAACATCGATTGAAATAATAAAATGAAAACATGCCGATTAACGTTGTGTATATTGTGTGTGAGTATATATAGATAGATACACGCTTCCTTCGGATTTACTTTTTCCTTTTTCGTTCATTTATTCATTCCTCTCATAAATAATGGATGAACCTCCGAGAAAGCTTCACCAGAGACGACGTGTAGCATTAGGGTGTGTTGTTCTACTCCGAAAAATTTCCATTTCAGCAGTATGGTCTCGGCTATTTCCGTTCCATAAATTACTCTCAGAATTTGAGCTGTTTGTACTGTTTCGTACTTCGGTAATAAAATATAATCAAAGCGCTTGTTTTGCGAAAATTTTATCTTCTTAATTTTTTCAAGCCCCAAATTTTTACCTTTTACCCGCACGGCGATGCCCGCGCAATAAATTTAAAGGAAGTCAACTGAATAAATTAAAATTCACTCTAACACTCTGAAGAGTAAAATTATTATATTCTTCAATTCAAATGTGCTTCACGACCTTTTAGATTCCACTAAAAGCAGGGGCGCGGACTTATAAAAAATATTGGGGAGGCCCATAACCCCGGGAAATTTTCTAAATTTTAGATGAAAAAAAGTGAGTTTTAAATTTGTTTTTTAAAGAATTTTATAGTTATGGGCGATTCTCTGTAAACTCGTCATTTTTCACACGAAATCTGTCCGGGCATGGTTTTTTGAAATGTCCGTATAATTATTTTACTATTGCTCTGAAAATGAATCTATTACTTTGGTTTGAAAGAGGGCCAATTGAAGCTTGTGTTTTTCTGACAAATTGTGATAGGGGGTAAGTCCCCCGCCTGGTATAACTAGGCAGGGGACTGTGCCAGGTGACTGTGTTTTTGCTCTTTGTTGCGTAATATCTGCAAAACTATTGGAGCATAATTAGTTACGAGACTACCTATAAATTTAGGCACAAATCGTGGACATAATAACTAATATGTTTTATAATTAAACTAATTGAAATTAATAAAATCACTTCCCAGAGGACTGTTTTCGTAACGATCCTGATGGCAACTTTCATCACAAATGTGGCTCTCAAACTAAACTAAGTATCGTTTCAGCACCGTTCTCGGCAATTTCAGCAAATTCACACTGATTGCTTTAAACTTCATGTCAAAAAGAATTTTCAAAAGTAATAGATTTTTCGTATTACAGCTTTGAAAATGTTGCAGGGGACTGTTTGGAAAAACTCTGGACAGAATTTACATGACAATTTTAAGTTTTAGAAATACGTAATTATACCTTATTTCATAAGAAATATATAGCTTCATTATTCTATTTTTAGATATTAGTTGCCAAATTTATGTAGTGTTAATAGATTTTTTGAAATACTATCTTTAACAGTTAAACTATGAGTTTGGGACAGCCAGGGGACTGTGTTTTTGGCGCTTAGATAATTTCTAGAAAAAAAAATTAAATTGTTATCCCTCCAAATACAATTGGGCCACAAAGTATTAATGCTTTACTTGTATTAAGAGCGATAATTATTTTATTACACTTTATTATTTTTAAAATACTCAGTCCGGACAGCAAATTACCAGTTTACAGAGAATCGCCCTTATATGACTAACATTAGAACCCCAAAAACTCGACTCTCGATACTCGACAAGTCTGACGCATTTTTTAGCTTTTAAAGACGAACCAAAACATAAACACGCACGGTATTTTCGTGAAAAAGAGCTAATTTAATTTTTGTAATAGTTGTGGTTACAGACAACTTGAGAGCAGTGAATGTATAGGTCTGAAAAGACTGAAATTATATTTAAATAAATCTTAAACTATCATTAAAAAATGAAACATAATATATAGCTGTCGCACAATATTAGCACTTAAATTAATAAGTGAAATAGTTAATTTAAGCTTTCTTTGAACAAGGCTCAGAATTTATAAAATAAAAATAATATATCAAAGTTAATGCTTTAATACGGTCAATACAGTACGCTTAATACTTTTAGTCAAAATTTTCATTATGTCTTTCACCCTAAAAGTATTCAAGTATTTGAAAGTAATAAATACAGTACTATAGTAACTAATATGTAAAGTATTAAACCACTACTAATATTTCGAAACTGAAAATATATTATTCTGTATGTATTTAATTCTATATTTTATAAAGATTTTTAATATTGCTTTCAATACCATTATTAAGGCTAGAGTGTCTTTAGAAAAGTGCAAATGTCGACCGTCTGACTGGATTACTGGATATGAAGTCGTTGATGATTGGTCGGATATCCAATTCATCCAAAACATCTCGGTGGGCATGAAGAACAGCCAAGTTGTTCAATCGCTTCTGTTCCATTGTTGATCGAAGATATGATTTCAGACGTTTTAGGGCACTCAATGACCGCTCTGCTGTTGCTGTTGTGATTGGAACGACTTGGAGCAGCTTAATGCACTTCACTAGTTCACACAACATTTCTCCAATTGCAGGCTCTTGTGTAATGTAATTTTTTACATCATGCATGTTTTTCAAGTCCAGTTGTTTTTCATTAGCGATGTCCGCTAACATATTGAAGTGTAAGCGCAATCTCTCAATGTCTAGATCATTTCTCGAGAAACTCAGTTGAATTTTCAAAACTTGTTTCACCTCTGTTTACTAAAAGCAAGCACTCTTGTTCGACTGCAATGACCTGTGTGAGTCCAGTTGATGCAAACCGCTCAGTAATGCAGAATTGTACCGTTTCACAAACTTCAATGTAAAGTGCTTTGTAGAATTGTTTTGGGGTTTTGAAAGCGTGCGGTGAGCTGGCTTCGTTGTTTTCATACTTCTTTTGTATATGTCGATTCAGAGGAAGAGAAGGACTACCAACTTATGAAGGTTTTTCTTTTAAACACAATTCCCAAAAGTGCTCAAAACTATCTCGCCTTCCATTCAATATACAAATTAAGCGTTCGTATATTTTTCCCAGATCAGCCACACTTAGATGAGGGCATTGAATTTTTTCATTGACGTCCTCAACTGGGCTCATTGAGTGGCAATAAAGACTTAAAAAGAGATAAGTCTTGAATTGTAACATTGACTCAAGATAGCCAACACATTTGTAAAATGCCTCTGTTTTGTCCTCTGCAGAAAATGTTTCAAAAAACTCTAGAAGTTCTTCAAAGTTTTTCAATGCTCTCAAAATACTAGAAGCTCGCATAGTCCATCGAGTCGAGCAAAGGGGTCGTAGACTATAGCTTGGTCGTTGACGTTCGTCACAGCGTATGCTTCTGAAAAGTCCCATCCTCTTGGTGGATTCCCTTACGGTGTTTATTAAGTTCTTTGCTAAAGCCATAATATCCCTCATAGACTTAAGATTTCGAAGACTGTCCACAACTGCCAAGTTTAAACTGTGAGCATTGCAGTGCACATAACGGGCTGTCTATTGTATATCCAAAACTAACTTTTGTAATCCTTTGAATTTACCTCTCATATTCGCGGCACCATCATAGCACTGTCCTCTTAAGTTATCCATTGACAAATCAAGACGAGCAAAAATGTCTTTTAAAATACTAAACAGAGTTTGTGATTCAGTGTTGGGGGTCTCGTATAAGCCAATAAAGTCTTCGTTGATGATTACGGAATCATCGACTGTACGAATACAAAATGACACTTGTTCGTGAATCGAAGAATCACTTGTTTCGTCAACCATAATCGAAAAATGTTCAGTCTTCTTGATTGAAGCCAATACCTTTCTCAACACAGACTTTCCCAGTAGATCAATGATCTCATTTTGAATATCATGGGACGTCCACTTATACCCTGAACGCCCTAACCAATCTTTTAAGTCAGGTACGTCATTCTTTCGGAGTTTCAGCAATTGAAAAAAATTTGAGTTTACATCTTCGTGCCCTCTAATTGCTAGTCCTTGTCGGCATAGAAATTGAACGGTAGTAAAAATTGTCTCAAGAACTAAACGGCCTTTCTTCATATCACTATTTAACTGTTCATTCAATTGGGAGGCCACACTTTGGTTAGAAATAGAATTTAGTTTCAAAACACCTTCTTTATGCGTAAGCGTATTTTCATGACGACGGAATTTATCCAAAGCCTTTTTCCAGTTAGAAAATCCTACAGAAATAAATGCATCTTCTTTTTTTGAAGAAAATTGTAATAGATTTTTAGCATCTGCCTCTTTGCAGGTTTTGCAAAAAACTTTTTCGGAAGATGCTTCATATTCTATCCAAGAATATTTGATCAACCAGGACTCCTGAAATGATCTTCCCTTCCCGGATTGCTCAGGTTCAGGCTGTGAAAAGTTCTCGCCTGAAGACGACGAAGCAATTGACGACACAATAATTGCCGGATGTTGATTCGCAGTATCATCAACTTCCAAACGTGGCTTTTTGATAACAAATTTATCCATTGCAACGATTAAGTCGGAATACTAAATACGTCTGCTGCATGCACTGAACGAAACATTGTACTTAGAATGACTGCGCCAGCGCCGTGGACTTTAGACATGGCGTCGTATAATGTCTCGAAGCCTCAAAGCGACGCGACACGAGGATTCCAGGGGCTCCTGCCTCAGCCTTTTTGATATCGCCACAATCCTAGTCTGCCTGCCGGCGCCAGACTTTACTCGACAATTTGCGCAAACACTATCATGATTCACACCACTCGTTTTCAGTTATTCCGCTTTCTACAGTATTAGTTATTTGTTTTAGTTCATTACGGAATGTATTTTACAAAGTAACTATCGTCAAACAAGGAAAACATAGTTTTGTGATTTTACCAAGCATAATACATTTAAAAATTCTCTTAAATTATTGGGGGGGGCTCCGCCCCCACAAAATTTTTATTGAGGGGGCTCGAGCCCCCTCAACCCCCATGGAGTCGGCGCCACTGACTAAAAGTGTAACTTCAGTGGCGAAAAAGCATTTTGTCTAGTAAATAGACCTAGCGTTTCAGTTTTGCGAAAAGAGTTAAGCTTTGAAAATTGACGAAATTTGAATAATTAATATCTCTTGTTTGAGAAAATAGTTCGTGAAATCAATCAATGGAAAGCAAAAAGGATCGACGTTGCGCGTAAGTGGCAATTGACAATCGTAAAATTATAAATGGAAATTTCTTGAACACGAATTTGGTTTTGCATTATAAATTCACTATCAATTGTAGAATTTCAAATTTAGACTACTACTTGATATAAAACAGAAGTTCAGACGGGTACTTCCATCTCATTATGAGCCGACAAAAATCACCTGCTTCCTCTATATCTGTGGAGGGGGTGCAGGTATATTCCCCTTTTACGAAGCTCTCTCACGGCGGTCCCATTTCTGCGGCAATTACACTGTATCCTCTTGTCTCTGCCCTGGGAAAAAAAATGAAGGAAAATGCATTCCATAGCAGGCTAGATGGGCGATTCCGATAAAACAAAAGACACCCTGTCGAACCCCTCTCAGATTCCCTTGGACTGGTCCCGATAATGGCACTGGATGAGGGGGGGGGGGGGGTGAGTTGAACGTGTACTGCACCGAGCAGTGAGTTAAACGTTTGTTGCGACTGCGCAGTCACGAGTCTATGTAATTTTAAACGCGAGCGATGGACGGCGGAGATAAATGGCAACATTCTGATCTCAGTTCTCTCTCTCTCTCTCCCTTCCTGCGCTGTTTGTTTATTGGGTTTATTGAAGTGAAGTGGTGGAGAGACCTTAATGACGTAATAGGATCCGTTTAACGGAGGAGGTCTTTCTTATCGTCCCTTGCGATAAGGACCGTCTGCATTCGGTAAAAGGAGCTGTAGCGTCTATCAAGAGTTAGATATAGTATATGAAAGAAAGAGTTAATTGAAAAAGCGAATAGATTACCTAGTCATCTGTTGTATATTAAAGTTACTTCATTAAGAAAACAGTAAGTTATACACATTCACGAGCTAAATAGTATAATGGGAGGGATACTCCCCCATCCCCTCTTCCTCAAGCTTCATGGTGGAATGTATCAGTTTTTGGAAGTCAGAAAAAGCAATTTTTATTTCGACACTTGCTGCTTATATGTCTGAAGAGAAGTTTTTTTTTTTTTTTTTTATTTTAACTAATTGTAAACAGTTGTTCGCTTTTACGAAATATCTAGGGGAAGACCGCCTATATTGGACCCCCTAAGAACAGGAGGCCTGTGTCGCTCAATGTGAAGCAAAACAAAAATACAAAATATCGCATCGTGAGCTAAATTTAATCAGAAACCGCCCTAGGAGCTTATATTTTCTAAAAATATGGAAATTATTTTTTAAAAAATTATCTTATAAAAAGTTGCAAAAGTCCAATTTAGGAATATATGCGCCTATATTGAACCATGCGCTTCCTAAATTGGACCGTGCAAGGAAATCATAGAATAATTTATATTTGAACTATATAGCTTTTTTCCAGGATTTGCAATAGAATTTCTTTTGCTTCAGTCTCACTTAGGCAGTGTTGATAAACTCACCGATGGCATTTCATACACTTAATCATGTTTTGCACTTTATTTCTATGGCGAATATTGCAATAACTGTTTTGTGCTGTTTCTTGCTTCTTCTTGTGACTTTTTCTGTTCTATGCTTCTTTCATACGGCGTTAGAATGATTGCTGAGATAGCCTTCCTTTTTGTTCTTTCTATTTTTTAGGTAAGATGATATGTAAGCCGGGGCTTTACAAAACCATAGTTGGAGTTGACAATCATGCTTTGATGAGAACTATCCGCTGATTCTGCAGAGCTTGTACTAATTTAAGTCGTGGCTAATTCTTGTACATAGTGTACAATAGTACAACTTACACTATTGAGAGCTATGTATTTGTTTAATGAGAACTATCCGCTGATTCTGCAGAGCTTGTAATAATTTAAATCATAGCTAATTCTTGTGCATAGTGTACAATAGTACAACTTACACCGATTATGTAGCCTCTTCACTTTGAGTATTTTTATCTAGACAACTTACTGCTAACTCTGATGCAGCCAATTCAATGTCATTAAACATACACTAGGTGGCCAAAAGTATCCGGACACTTTCAAAAATTCACATTTTTACATATAGCTTGATATATAAGTGATCAATTGTTCTTTAACTTTAATCATCCAAAATATAGGCTTCACCGAACATTTCCAAGTTGAAATTAAATTACCCTTGCATTTGGGGGACGATAAGAAGGGGGGTCGAAAGAATAACCGCTTTTTGACCATAACTCTTTGAAAATAGCTCGGAATAAGCTATGCATTTCAGTAATTAATTAGCATACTATGTATAATTACTATACAAATTCAAATGAACGTACCACTCTTACTTCCGAAGATATGAAACATTTTTTAAAAAACGGCAATTTTATTTGAAGGGTTTTTGCTCATAACACGCAGAGTTTTTAATCAAACCTTATCAAAACTTCAGGAAAGATGACAAAATACAAGAGAAAGAACATACTAAAACGGTTTTTAAAAATATTAAAAATCCGATGAGATATGAACGTTAAAAGGAAAAAAAAATTCACGGCGCATGCGCGAACGACAGAAATTAATAACTACAAAAATATTGTAGCCTGGTATATACTGCATCTTACAAAAAAAGTTCCAGTTGAATATCATGAAAATTGAAAAAGATATCAGCGATCTAGTGAGCTGTATTTCATTCATTCGCAGACAATACATACATAGTGAGGGTCTGTCCACAAAGAGCTATTTTTAAAATAAAGGTTATTTCGTCATCGTTCAAAACCAACGTTTCAGGGGGTGTCCGGATACTTTTGGCCACCTACTTATAAGGTCTTTTTGGCCGAATGGGCGAAATGTGACTTCTATGCCAAATATAAATTTTTAAACAGTATACAATTTAACATTGAAAAATATGCTCGATTGTCCCCACACTATTTGTGAACAACCCCTCTCCATTTATGAATTGACTGCAAATGAATGAATTACACTTCACTAGGTCGCTGATATCTTTTTCAATTTTTACGATATTCAACTGGAACTTTTTTTATAAGATGCAGTATACACCAGGCTACAATATTTTTGTAGTTATAAATTTCTGTCTTTCGTGCATGCGCCGTGAAAAATTATTTCCTTTTAACGTTCATATCTCATCGGATTTTTAATATTTTTAAAAACCGTTTTAGTATGTTCTTTCTCTTGTATTTTGTCATCTTTCCTGAAGTTTTGATAAGGTTTGATCAAAAACTCTGCGTGTTATGAGCAAAAACCCTTCAAATAAAATTGCCGTTTTTTAAAAAATGTTTCATATCTTCGGAAGTAAGAGTGGTACGTTCATTTGAATTTTTATAGTAATTATGCATAGTATGCTAATTAATTACTGAAATGCATAGCTTATTCCGAGCTATTTTCAAAGAGTTATGGTCAAAAAGCGGTTTTTCTTTCGACCCCCCTTCTTATCGTCCCCCAAATGCAAGGGTAATTTAATTTCAACTTGGAAATGTTCGGTGAAGAATATATTTTTTATGACTAAAGTTAAAGAACAATTGATCACTTATTTCTCGAGTTATATCTAAAAATGTAAATTTTTGAAAGTGTCCGGATACTTTTGGCCACCTAGTGTATGTCAATTAACAGGCCTAACTCCTGTTCTTTAGAATCTACTTACAGCATTTTCCCTGGCCTTGACTGCGGTTTATTCATAAGAGTCCTGTTCGATATTGGGAAATGGATCTCATTGGATATTCTCTCATCTATGTATACTTACTGCTCCAAACTGGTGTTTACCTTTCTACGTCAATATATTTTGAGGCTTTTAGTTAGTGAAAAGACCGGCTTCATCTACGTTGAACATTTTAGTAGCATATAAATTGAAGGGTCAGGGGGAAAAACCACGGTAGTCACGTTTGATTGATTTTGAGAAAAACGAAATTTAAACTTTACGAACTCATAAACTTCCCCAGTATACTTGTTCTAAAATGACAATAATACATGGACTACAGTGTTTTTTCACGAATATTGCATATACTAAACGAAATTACACTTATTTTTCTAACAGGTGGTAGCATCAGTTTAAATTCAACAAAAAGTGGACTACCGTGGTTTTTCCCCCTGACCCTTCAATTGTTTCTTTTAAAAATCTTTTTGAACAAATCGAAGAATTTCATATTTTCTTTTTCAGTAAACCAGCATAAATTTTACTTAAACTAATAGCTATGTTTAACAACCTGAAACTGCAGACTAATGGAAAAAGAGAAAAAAAAAACATACATTTTTAAAATTAGCTGCTACTCGAAAATGTGCTTGATAAAAAATGAATATCGTGAATAGGTGTTAAAGTATGCTTAAAATAATCTAAACTACGCTATTAAATTAGATGAGTCACTTACTTTATGTTAAACTTAACAAAAAGTCTTGCTTAAAATCATATTCTTAAATTGGACCACTGGTCCAATATAGGAAAATTTTTTCGGTCCAATAAAGGAAAACATGCCATTTTTTATTCTTCAGCTTATTTCTCTGTCAAAAAATATCACAATCGCGCATATAAATACATAGATGTAATCCTTATTAAACACAGATTATAATGCTATAACAGCAGTTTATCTCAGCTTACAAGTTTTAGTACTATCTTACTAAGTACAAGTCCGCAAAATAAGATTTTACACGTTTTCAACATAAATCATGCCGTAACTCACGCTACGCAGTTCGCAGACTGGTGAAACTTCATACACATTGATTTTATTCCTAAAACTTTATATTTCTACCGTTAAAGTGTATCATAGATCTCTGTACTAGATTTTAGGCCCGAGGTCTAATTTAAGCAGTGGTCCAATATAGGCGGTCTTCCCCTACTTTTCTTCAATAAGCGGTAGAGGCTATTTTCAGGTAAGAGATCTTAGAATTTTCAGTCGGAATCCCTATTTCATTTTCCCCCCTGAATGTTTAAACGCATCAGGCGGTTTTTTGCTTGGGAACTCAGTTCCTGAACTGTAATATACACCTGTTTTGTATTTATGCGTATTTCCCTTTGGCTAGGACATACACGAGAAATAACACTGATGAGTATTTTTATCCTATTTCGACTAAAATTCGGAAATAATCCGAAAAATAAAGAAAATTTGAAATATGTTTCACACAGCATGAATTAGTACAAACACTGTTTATTTCAGCATGAAATTATTCCAAACATTTTTACTCCACTCTCGTTGAATTTATTTTTGATATTTGTAGAATAAAGCCTACTTTTAGATTTCAATATGAAAATTAATCAAGAGCAAGAGCTCACAAGGTTTCAGTTGTTGCATGCCTCACAAATCGTGAAGGGGGAAAGAAAAAAAAAAAAATCAGGCTCCATCATTCCTCTTCAAGACCTTACTTCTTCCTCGAGGAATTCGATCAAAGAGCGTAACAAGTTATTCCAAGACTGTCACTAGCCATTTTTTAGATGGCAGAAGTAGAAAAGAAAAGAACGCGAGGTGTCATGGCGAATAATGTGGGAGTAATCTTGCTGGACGAATGCCAGTCGTTGCTGCCATTGTACAATCAGACAACAAGCCTCTAATGGTAATCTTTCCTTCTGTCTGAGGCATCTGCTCCCGTTCCGCCTCCTCCCCCCCCCCCCAGCTTGATGAATGGCTTCTCACTCGATGGCCAATTCAAACTGATTGAGGTTTAATCGCGGTTTCATTGGCGCTTCTTTCCATTTAATTAATCGGCTTTTTTGATTTTGCATTCTTGGTTTTCATGGTTTCTTTGAAACCAAAAGTGGATTATGTTTTTGACTCTTTTTTTTTTCGTCTTCCTTGCTATCCGCCTGTTCTTTTTGAATATCGGATTAGCTTTGCAAAAGCAGTTTCTTATTTTCTTCCTAGGAAATATTTCACACGCCTAGTTTTAAATTTTCGAAGTAAATTTTGTGATATATTTAAATTCCTGTTTTCTACTCTTTTTGGGAAACTTATGATACTTTATCGTTCACTTACATCAGAATAAATTCGCGTTTTGCAAAACATCGATCGATCAGATTTCGAAGGCAAAAGAAATGTATAATGTATCTGCTTCTTATTAGACTTGTTAATGCTTTACGTTTTGTAGGGACTATTCAATCGCACATAGAAGATAGAGAAGTCCCCGTAGACTGAATTTGCGTTGTTATTGTTTTGTGCGAAAAAAAAAGAAAAAAGGATTCCTGTGACATTCCAAAGTTTTTTCATTTGAAATTAAAATTTGGAATTTTTACCTTTGCCCTCTGTCCCGTCAAGCGCACACTTATGTGTGAGGTAATGAATTTTATTGGTAAGATATTGTCGAGACAGCACGATAAGTTAATTTAGTAATTAGCCACGTCCATGTTTGTGTGTCAGAAAAGTGCTATGTTGGACAATGCCTGAGTTATCTTCGCAAATTTTCTTCAGAAGCTTATATATGCAAAGCACTGAAATGTGAATTCGGGAGCCAGTTCGAGTCCATGTTCAAGGTTGAATCTGAAATTTTCAATTTTGACTTCTGGGACCCTGAACCAAGTGTTTTCGTAAACAAGTATGTCTTACCATGTGTTGCCATAAGAATGGAATCCTGCATCAGTTTAATCATTAATCGTAATCTGCCCTTATTCTATTCTTCAAAATTTGTTTTCCAGAAGAGCTTACCAAGGTACTGAGGTACGTCTTTTTCTGCTCCTCAGAATAGTTTCCCATAAAGACTCTCCCTAAAATATGGGAATAACTGGAGAGATGTAAACATTTCCTTCCTGGCATCCTCGCTAATCCTCATCCTTAATCCCCTAGTGTGTATAACTTTAATCCCAAAAGAATGTTCCTCCGCAGAGAAGCCGTTTATCTACGTCTCATATCTTTCATCCCGTGTTTAGGAAAGCACAGCTGCGCAGAAAAATAGTTCCCCAAGAAAAATTATCCTACTCCCGCCCAGAGCTTTGTTCAGCCCACCTGGCCTCTGAACTCACTTTTTTGCTTCTCCCTTTCCCATTTTTAAGGGCACACAAAGGAAAACAAGGTTGTAAGGGTTGTGTGACGGTCCCTTGTTATGCCCCGAGGTTTGCTTTGGGCTTTTGTAAACTCTGGAGGTATTCAATCCCTCGGTATCAAAGATGCTTGCCACCCTTCTGCCTGGATGATCTCGATTTATTGCTGCATTGTATGTCAGAGGCTTGTTTCTTTAGCCCGCGTCAAACCTAACTTTCGTCAAACTGTAACTTTACCCGGTTGAGCGAATAAGTAGCTGTGGTTAAAAGTTATGGTTCCAGAAACAGCTGCTGTATGTTGTAATTTACATAGAGACAAAGGAACCAGTTTTGTGTGGGAAAATGATTTTTAGGAGGAAAACTTAAAGCTAGCTGGAAAAGTAGAAATGTATTTTAAAGAAAGATTGAAACTAAGGTACACAAGTTTCTTGAATAAATTCAGCGTGGCGAGTGATGCAGATTGAATGCCTTTAAATTGTGGATTTTTTTTTTCCTACTACATTTCTAGTAAAAAATTCTTGACATTTTTCTATTTTAAAAACCAAAGCGGCTTTTTTTTTAATAGGTTTGACTGTCAGGCTAAGCATATAATTGATTAATCAATTGTGATCTGGTAATGATACCAATAGCAGTTTTCACGCGTTGTCATGGTATAACCAATTAAACCAGCATGCAACCATTGAAATAGTATGTTATTGAATCGCCAACTCAGCACAGTAGAATTTAAAATTTTAATGGAGAAATGATGTGTCGTACAGTAAACTCGATTATCCTCGAGCGGATTATCCGCGAAGGTCTCGGGAAAGAAACAAGCACAATTAACTGGTTTTTTCGAGCACGAATTAAATTTTGTTTTTCCTGAACATTTCTTACCCAAGAGTACGGTGTACTTCATCCAATAAATTATTTTACTTTTACGTTATTGTAAGTACCTTTTCTTTATCGATTTTATATGCTTGAGAACCTCAAATACAAATGATTTTGTTAGCTGTACCTATTATGCTTTATTTTAATTTTCTTTACCCCTTATTTTATGCTTTTTTCGGATTATCCGCGATATCCGTGCCACCCAATTCCGCGAATAATTGGGAGTGTACTGTTTATAAATTACGAAATAATGAATGAGTTTTGCAAAATTAGAATTGATGTCCTTACATCCCTATAACTCATAAATTTTAAGAACCCCTGTTTAAATGTATTTACTCTCATTGCTGGACTTGTCTTCATGCATTACGTGTTACATCTTGCTTCATAATCAGTCCAAGTTGTGTTCCAAGGGAGACAATAGAATCACCTATTCGGTGATTTTATTGTTGTTATTGTTACATATCATTTATATATTTTTATCAAATTTATTAAAACGTCTTTCTGTCAAAATTTAGAAAGGGCGTCTTTGAAAACAATTTCTAAATTCGTCTGAAATTAATTTCTATTGCTTGCTAAAATACTTATGCCAGTTCGTTTGTTGAATTCTTCCACATGCTAACATTCGAACAGATCTCTATTGACAGAGATTTTCCAACAGAGAGAATATTCTGGGTTGGTCATTTTTCTACCTGCATTATAGAAGGGAAAATAAATCCCTGTTTCTTTTCTGTTAAAAAGGAGAAGGGCTGGGGAGAGCAATGCGTTCAAAAAAAAAAAAAAAAAAAAAAGATGGAGGAAGGATAAACCTCGTCCCTGAAACTTGATCCTCTCTGCGAACTTTTAATTCTCACACAATGGATACGTCCTAGACATTGTAACTGCATTGTGACTGTAACAAAATAACACCGGTATTCTCCACGCCGTTTTAACCGACGCTTAAGTTTTAAGCGAGGTTTAACACGAGGCTGCAAAAAAAAAGCGTATTCTCCAGTCCGGCTTGGCGAAAAGATGCGTCACAACACGCTCTTTTTTGAGCTTCGCTTGTGCCCCCGACTTCGGCGGTTTAAGCGTGGGTCAAGCGTAGATTTCCTTCCCATCATCCTTTTCTCGTAAACAAACATGGACGCCAGTCGTTTGGATCGTATAGAAAATTTTGAGTTGGACTTATTTGAGGAACAAAACAAGACTCAGAATCAGTTAAAATGAAAAATAATTCGCGAACTAATTTTAAAAAAGCCATTAAAATGCAGAATAAACCAGCAAATAAAACAAGCTGCAAAATAACGTAAAAAATTGATAGAATTGAATGCCAAGTTGTAAAATAGTCGCCAACAAATTAACTTTTAATATTGTCTTTATTATCCGAACAGTTTTCTTTCGCAACGGAGATAACACAAGGGTTGCCGTAAATCTTAGATGGCACAATTCTCGCCAAGCGAAAATTTTACTGGTCAGAAGACAATGTGACGTAAAATTAAGCTTGTGATTATTTTTTCTTAAAAACACGAAATATTATGTTTTAATTGATTGTTTATGACTTGGAATTTTCCCAGCAAAAGTGCGGCGGAGAGTATAATTACTATGCTCAGCCCCTGAATGCTAGACACCACAGAGTGCAACCACTCAATTATGCGTTTATATTTTTTGTAATCTGTTAGGCTCAATAATAGTACTTCTATTTTGATAGCTGTAAAGTTGCTCTTTTGAGTCATCGTATTATTTATTTTACGAAAGATTCAAATAGAAGAGGAAAGATATAGAAGCACGCTTCGCATAAAATGAGATAAACAAACAAAATCAAGCGGTTAAGGATGCAGTTAACAAATAGAAAATGTCACGTGAATCATTGTAGCCAATGGTGACTGCCGTTTTATTTTGACTTCAATTAACACTCCGATCTCTTAAGCCGCTCTTGAAACGACTTGGAGAATACGCAAAACGTTTAATACGAGTTTTAGCTTAACACCGGTTTTGGATAACTCGAGTGTTAACTTCGCTTTGAGATGGCATTGAGAATACGGCCGTAAAAGCTGCAAGTTGGGTTCTACTCAATACTCCAGGCAGTTTGGATTTTTCAGAGACTTTTTTTTCTTTGTGTCTCCAAAACGCTTTTAGTTTTGCTCTTATACACTCTGCAGGATTTATTTCTTTAAACTGGCAACACAAGGTTTCAAAAGGCTGATCTCAATCAATTTGCTTTTTTAGTCACTAATAATTATTGTTCGTTGAATTTTGTTTAGATAATTTTCATTTTACATGCCTAATAATGTGTCTTTTTTCTTTTAGGTAAGTGTTGTTTTTGGTTCTTTCGTCAGTGAAAAAAAAAGGGGGTGAGTCTATAACATTTCCTAACACTTTGATTTCCCACTGCATAGAAAATTTTCAGAAGCTATACATAATACATAATCTGTAATTAGTTCTACTCTCGGTTAGAATTTGTTTTTTTTTTTTTTTTTTGAAAGCAGTATTTAGCCAGAAAATAAACTGGGTCAAACAATATTTCCTAAATTTATAACATGGTTTTTACCGTTAAACACCTAATTTTAACATGTCCATGCGAAAACCACTCTTTCCTGGTAAAAACATAACACGGTACGCGTTACAGGTTAGGAGGCTTTTAAAATTTTGTCAGGGACTTTTATAATCAATAGGTTTTAAAGATTTCCTAAATCATTTTGAAAACTGTTTAACTAGTATATAATACACTTATTCAATGATTTATTTATTTGAGAGGCAATAAAAAGAATTTCTGAAACTGCAGTTATTTTAACACCGCAGTGAGTTAGACTTGGCATGATGTATAATTTTTTCATAATAATGCGAAACAGTTTCACTCAAAATTAATTAAGTCAGTTGTCACATTTGTTGTGAACGTCTTTAATGCGGATTTTCTTCGATTTCGTTTTCATATTAATTTGCAGGGATTTGACTTTTTTAATCAATGTTTTAATTAAGAAATCTTCGAGTTGAATTTCCTTGATCTTTTTAAATTTTGTTCTTCTTAAGACAGTTATTTCAAACTGATGTAACCTAAAATATTTAATTAAAAAGATTAATTGACTGTTTTAAATTATTAAATATCAAGCTCAATAACATTTTTGTTTTCTTTATTTATCTGATGATTTTAATAAATTTGCTGACAGAAGCAATCACGCATGTAACTTCTTTTACATAAATTTCTGACTTGGGAATACACTCCTTACGAAATGCATTATGAACTATTTCGTTTCAAAATTAGATTGAATGGGATTGAAATTGAATTATTACTATACTTTTTAGAGATAGCTACGGTAAAGATTTATCGACGTAGTTATGATAAAGGAAACTAACTAAAATTATTTATAGTGATAGCATTAAAAATATCTTTTATATTAAATCGAAACATATTAAAAATTCCTTCTCTATTGATATGAAGTAGATTCGGGGAAGACGCCGTATCATGTGGTTCAACCCACAAGCAGCCTCAATAAAAATAGCTAGCCAGTCAGTTAGAATGAAGGAGCATTCAACAATTAAGAATGCAGATGCAAACAAATACAATGCAGAAGCATGCATATTGCACAATGCATATATTGGTTTTGATTTGCTGCAGGTTTAAGGGATGTTTTTTTTCTGGAGTTATGTCATTTTTACCTCTTCCCAAAAAAGTGTTAAATTCCTCAATCTAAGACACCGTATCTTAGTTTGAGGAAGATGCCGTAGCTCTTCGACAAGCCTCGGAGAAAACAATGATCCTACTCGGAACATAGACATAAAAACTACGCTGAAACATCGGAAAAATGTAATTCGATGAAATTACATTGTATACAGCAGTTGGCGAAAAAACACTGTGTACTGCATCTTCCCCTACAGCAATTTCACTTACGGCATCTTCCCAACTGCGTGGGGGAAGTGCCGAAATGGAAGGGTTTTGTAATCATTTATTTTCGGTGGTAAAAAATTGTTTTACTAAACGAAACCTATTTTTTCCCAATCACATAAGTCCATATTTTGTGGATGAATTGGATTTTTTAAACAAAACCAATGCACTGTTTTATGTAAAATAAAGTTTTTTAATCTGTTAGCAGTAAAGTCTTTCTCTATATCGATATTCTTTAAAGCGAACACCTATTAGCAAAGAATATTTCGTGTGGAAACAATCGATTCATAAAAGTACGACAAATGTTACGATGGTAAATCTTTAGCTTAATTTTTAGTTTTTTTTTTTTTTTTTAATGTAAGCAAACTAACTTTTAGTTTAAAAATTTGTTTCTTTCAAAAGAATATGTAATACCTATTATCCCAGACCTATGCCCCATAAAGGGTATCATTACGCACGTAATGAATTTTCAGTGAATACCTTACAAAATGCTATTAAAAACCGTTCTTTTGAGACAATGGCTTCAGAATTTCAGTCGTTAACGTCAAAGCATTCTTGAGTGTTCTCTTTAAACAAGTTTTTTAAAAATATTTTTAAGGGAGAAGAAAAATTTGAATAATTTCGCCTTGAAGGCCATTATTATGCATTAGTTTCTGCAGCTTGTATTTCAAACTTGGCCATTAAAGAAGCCTTAAAGTTTTACAATTTTGCAATTTGCGTGTTATAAGGACTCCATAAAACATCGCTCAGATGTTAACATATGTTTAAAGGTGCTCTTGCGCTTTAAATGAATTTGACTTCTATCACAATTTTTGTGCATAAAAATTGACCATATTTGCTCGGTGCAACAAGGAAAATTATAGTCTTTAAATTTTATTCGTGGTTTTGAATAAGCCGTTACTATTTCTCTCTTTAAACTAATGTATGTGGTCTCAGTTTTAGATAATTATCCCCTCCTAAGTATTGTTTAGTTTTGCATTATGTTTTTGTCGAAATATCCTAAAGCTCGTTTTTAGCTGGAAGTAAAATAATTAAAGTTGATAAGGTAATTAATATTTTTGATCAGTTAAAAAAAGGAAACACATTTCTCTTGTTTTTTTTCCCTTTTTTTTTATCTTTGTTGTTTTTCTTTAATTTTCCTTTTCTCTTTTTGCAAATCGAAGATAGAAAGTTTAATTGGCAATTTATTATACAAAATCCAAACAATTAAAAATTATTAAACGTATATCAAACAAATTCCTGAGTTAAATTAATGCTGTTCATTTTTTCCGTCACGACTTGCATTTGTAGACTTTTAACATTGCGTTACGTATGTCATTATTATTATTATTTCCTTGAAATTCCGTTACAACAAATTTAAGGGACCGCAAATTTTGTTCGTTGTAACCGGAATTTCGTTGCAGTGAAATTAAGCAATTTAGTGAGCATTAATTCGGGACTAAAAACTTATTTTACTGAAACGAATATTTCGCTGTATTGATGTAATATTTGTTGTAATGGGATTTAACTGTATATAGCAAATGAATACACATTGGACTGTCGTGATAGTTGTAAAAGTACTCATTGATTAATAATCTTTATGGATATCCAAAACTTATTTGATATTGAGGAAAAAAAATATACCTTATTTGGGAAAATTGAAAGCGAACGTTTTCTTAAAACATTTTGAGAACAATAATTCAAAAATCGTTTCTCTGTCCTGATATTTATAAGTTTTGGTACTAAAGGAAAGCTCGATGTTCTTAAGATAATAGTGTAAGAGTGAGAAATGCAGGGATTTTTTAAAGAATCACGGAGTTACTATTTTTTTAATTTTTTTTCTTATCAATTGCTCCGATTAATGCCCTAAGCGTAAATAATTGGTGGTAATATATTCGAAGCATGAGGGAAAAAAATACTGTGCTATCACGTTTCCCTCCTATTGGAAAGATGTACTCCATGTTTCATATTCAAATCTCAAAGGAAATACGAAACGAATTCAGGAATCATACAAGCTTCGGTGCTCTAATGCTCTCCATCATTCAAAGCATTATTGTAACATACCGTAGAATTTTCCCGTCATCCCAGCCCCGGCATCTATGGAAAAAAGCCGGATCGTTTTGTTCTGCGAGGGGTGCATATCATCCCCTCCCCATCCCGCGGTCGGGCCCCCTCCTTTTCCAGATATGGCTCTTTCACCAAAAGGCAGAAGAATGGACGTTTTTGTCCAAAGCGGTGGGCTTGTGGGGACCCTTCACAATGCAGCGTTCTGGAGCGGAAAAGTTGCAATTTTTTTTGTTGTTCAGACCAGCTGGAGCCCTCTGGGATGCTGTGGCATAAGTTAAGATGTCCGCTGAAACGACATCGTAAAGTGTAGCCCGATATTGCCGAGACGAATCCAGATGGAACAGCTGCCACTAGAAACAGCAACTGTAACAATCAGGTGCCTTACCCCGACACGGCCATTGAGCTTCTGTGCGCACTTGCTTCTCGTATCTGATCGTACGAATTTGTGTGCTTTTATGCAGCGGTATAGAGTGTCACGGTGGTTTGTTATGGGTTGTTCTTTTTTCAGCGTCCTGATCTTTGTGGTAGCGTAACGATCCTGCTTGTCGAAAATTATGTCAGAGGTATGATCTACGTAAAATTTCGTTAACGTCCATTAAACTGATTCACTAGCCGAGGCCAGTTTTTGACATTTATGGAGATGTCTTGGTTGGGGCAGTCCTAAAAGAATTTTAGTGAGCTGGAATAGCGAAAAAATTAGAACACCAAAGAAACCTGAGCGCTGCTCCCATTTGTTGATTGGCGATACTCATACTAAGAATTAGTACGCTTTTATATCATAACATAAAAGATTGTCGGTTGTATATTTTGGCATGTTCCTTTCGATTTTTGTAACAACAAAGTGATCTCTATCCAAAATTATCACACAAAGAAAAGGCCTTATAAAGTTAAGATACCTATCGCTTGTCAAAGAAAATTCACCTATATTTGACATTCACTATAGTGATCTTACTAGTCATAATTTACACATGTTGTTACAAATGGCTGAAAAAGAAACTCGGTTTACTTTTTGCATAATTGCACTTCAAAAGCTTAAGCAAAATCTTTGGCATCGACCTCGAGCCACCCCTAGAATTTCATGAAAATATCACCCCTCGCTAAACCTTTTCATTGGTTGTA
This sequence comes from Uloborus plumipes, assembly GCA_038373865.1. Taxonomy (NCBI): domain Eukaryota; kingdom Metazoa; phylum Arthropoda; class Arachnida; order Araneae; family Uloboridae; genus Uloborus; species Uloborus plumipes. Next base: position 38,098 of record JAXGGA010005718.1, read on the forward strand.
ATTTCCTGCTTGGGAAAAGGAAGGTACCAAACAGTACTGAAATATCTTGAACATTGATTAAATTTTGAGCTTTAATTAATTCTTCGACAACAAGTTTCCCCGCACAGATAGATGCGGTCGCATGTCCGTATTCCAAACTTTTGTATTGTATCGAGCCGGGTGCATTCAAAGGCAAATAATCGAATGCTAGAGAATTTCTCAAACAACTCCCAGAAAACGCTCTTCCAATATCTGAAAAGCTCGAAAAGAATTAGCAAAGTCGAGACATCAATGATCCCGAAGTGGCTCCTGGAAGAGCCGAGTGGAGTTGAGAGCTCACTATGAGCTTTGCGGAACGTCTCGAATTGCGAGAGTGGTCTAATTATGTGCTTGCTAGTCTTTCTTATTCAGGTTGCTCCTTTTCCATTTTATCGATCGTCTTTTCACCTCATATTGGCTGAATCTTCGCGAATACTAGATGACCGTCAACCGACCCCATTGATCTTGGGAACCCGAAGCTTTAGAAATCCTTTTATTCTGTATTATTATGTATCCAAAGGATCTTGCTAAATATATTTCTGCATAATATCAAGAAAAGTTTGATGTTATGGCATGTATATATGACTTATATGTCTTCAGATGTTTGGCTGGATGCTTAATTTGATGAATAGTTAAATTTTTAGGCTGAAAAAAATTATTAGTAAGATTCCCATTTCGAAAATTACATTAAATTGTGTAAAATATTGAAGACTAGTAAGCTGTTCCGGTTCTTTGAATTTTGTTCATTTTCACTGGCAGATGCGTGCTTAGTGCTAGTACTGGTCGTTTTAAACGCTGGATTCGCCACTAAAGTGTTATTTTTAGTAGTTTTTACTCAATACAATGCTACTTAAGACACATTAACTAACTTGTGTATGTTTATGATTTACGTAACGTATATTTTATTTGAAGAGGGGGGGGGATTTCAATATCTTCAATATACCCTCTTATTGTATATGTTTTTGCATACTCACTGCTGACACTGTATTCCTTATTTAATCTTAAAATGCACGGAGAAAAAAATAATGAATTTGTTTAAGGAAACTGAAGTCGATATTTCTTAACATTTTCATGAAACTAACTTTTTGTGCGTGTTAGAACATTAAATATTAGTTGTTTAACAGCTGACATGTAGCTTTATTTGTGCGCATATATTTGCTCATTTATGTATGTTACTTATGTGGATATGGTAAGAAAACATATCTGCATTTTGTTTTAAAATATTTTCTCATTTACAATTTAAATCGTATAAGCATTCTCTCTCTGTTGGTATTTTCGATTGACGTTGTTATCACTTATGAGCTGAAGTAAAGCTTAATTAATCTTAATCTTTTTGCTCAATCATTGTTAGATTTTGGTTTCTGATGCACGACTCCGGGTAACCAACCTATTATGCCCTATTATTCTTTGTCTCCCTAACTAACCCTTTTGACCAGTTTTCTTTACCAAAAGCAACAAAATACTAATTAAAGAAAATATGAGAAATCCAATGCTAGGAATTAAAAGGGACCACACATTTTGTCATTGTCATAGAATTCAAGCAATGCAGTTCAAAATAATTGAGACTGAAAATTCATTGCGTTGAAACGGATATTTCGTCGTATTGGTACTCGTTGTAATGGTATTTCACTGCATTATCTAATACCTCAACTCATGCACGAATGTCGGACAAGTAACTGCCACAAAACACTAGCTTTTATAAAGAGTTTTCTCAGGTCTTAATTTCTAATAAAAGGAGCTCAAAAGCTCTGAAATCTTCAGAATTGTTTTTAGAAATCGTCTGCATTCCGTCAAATGCATAAAAGTTGGTTTGGTATATGAATGAAGTATAGGAGCTGAACCCCCATGCAAATAAAGTTCTGAGAGCTTGCTCTTTAATAAATGTAAACATTTCAAGCTTTTGACGAAATGTCCCTTTTCTTCTGACTGGAAAAAAAATAACAATAAATGAACAAAAATTTTTAAAAAAGAAGAAGAACGATGAAATTAATGTAATACTATAACTAAGGGAATACATTTTTACCCTAAGTTAAAATCAATGAGAAGGCACTTTAATTTGATTGGAGGTAACCAAGGAGGCGATGAGAATCGGAAAGATTCGAAGCACAACTAAATCTATTTAAAACTCTTGTTTCTTTCCTTTTTTATTTATTTATTTATTTTCAAGTGTTAAATTTTTTTTTTTTTTTTTAACAGTTAACCTTCTGGATTCCACAGTAAAAGAGACATTTCATGCTCTGCACAAAACAGCTAATTTTACTCCCAATTTTTTTTTTTTTTTTTTTTGCTCGAAAGTTTTTTTAAAAAATATTTTTTTAGTGAAACATGGAGCTGTCACGAAACGGCACTTCTACATTTATGTATTAGAGCTGTATAAAGGATTAACATAGCCATTAATAATAACAGAGAGAAAAAAGAAAGTCATACGTAATTACCACTGTTATACGTAATTACCACTGTTATAAAATATCTCGACACAAATATATTCATTCATACAATTACTATATCAAATTAAAACTGACTTACAAGCAGTGATATATATATAATGTAGAAAAGTTGAAAAGTTATGAAGTACATTTTTAACTCTCGAAGTTTTGATGAGTTACTACTAAAATTAATCTACGCTTCAACTTTAAGGCAATTATTTTACAAACGTATTCATCCAGAGCAAGGAAATAAATATGACCTAGGAAATAGTTAAACTCTCAAAATCGTGCTGTTTGCTTTTTAATCGCGTTTATGAAGGTATTCATTTGCTGTCAAAGTAAATACTTCCTTGCTTCGTATTTAAAAAAGAACAACTCTTCGCAAATGGTATGTTTTACTAACACGCAATAAATCTTATCTATCTCATACTCGGTTTATCATTTTTTAAAAACGTTTATGGCATCAACTCTAGTTGGGAGTTGATGGAACTGGATATGGACCCATCGTTCAGTAATGAGCCATCTTGTGCTCTTTTTCTTGCTCGTGCAGACCTTTGGTTGTTCAATTTTGTTTGAAGTTTAAGGCTCTTGCAATGTTTCTTCATCTTGTTTTTGTTTAAAAAGGACTCACTTGATCAAAGATTACTTGAGAATTTTCTAGTATGCAGGGAATAAAATTGTCTGTTTTAATTCATCATCCTATTAGCTTGTCCGAATTTTCTGTTCAATTAAAAATTTATGAAAGATTTGCCTCTCTAATACCAATTTGATGCCGCGTTACTTTTTCCAATTTCCGCTCTGGTAGGTTTGTACAGAATTTATATGGTTGTACCTCGTGTCAATTCGCCAAGCGTCGTGCTTTACATTAGGATACTTTACGAATTAAATATTCTCTGCATATGTATTATAAATAGGTTTCTATCTAAATTGGATGAAATATACCTCAAAAAATAACTCTCCAGTGCCGGATCTAAACTTTCTCAGAACCGGGATAAAAATGTGAATTTGCCACCCAGTTTCTTCAACATTTCTCTGCCTAGTTTCTACGAAAATAACAAAAATAGGGGGATTTTGCTACCCAGGACAAGGACCTACCTCATCTTGCTCTCCCCTTGGATCTGGCACCGACAGTCTGTAGTTGAATAATTTATATAGATTGTTAATGTTTTCCTTTATTTTCCCCGCACTTCCATAATTTTATGTTTGGAATAAAGTTTTAGTATTCAGAAAAGAAAATATATTATCTATATATAAATTGGAAGTGGAGGGAAGTTCTATATTTCATTTATTTTCATTCAATTTTTGTACTGAGTTTTATAATTCTTGCAAAAGTCAAGAGGCGTCAATTCACCTTTTGTACACATATCTCCAAATGTTGGACCTAAACCCATTTTCTAATTAGATACGACTCTTCTCTTACTTTTAAATCCTCTCTTATAAAAAAAATTCAATTTAGTGGAACAATGGCTCAGTATTCTTCGTTGGGAATTTCGTATTGATTCCGAGCAAGAGCAAGCCTGTGCGTGCGCAGGTATTCCAGGAATTACGTGTGGCCTCCCCTTCCCGATAAGAATCGGAGGTTGACAAAACCCCCGCAAATCAATAAAAAAGGGGCTTAACTCCCCCACCCCCGAGCAAATCGCGTGCTGGTGGTGGGTGGAAAAGTCATGGCAACCTCTTGTTGTTACCGCATATGACCTTTAAACGGCTGTGCATTGGATTGTGTTTGTACACACTCACGGAGAGACCACTTCTTCAGCCATATCACGCGAGCCGACTTGGAGTGAGAGTGCTCTCGTCAATTCGAGAGAGGTGGAAATTGGGGGGTCGGTCTACCCTGAAAGTGAAAACCCTCTTGCAGCACGCTAAAAATCGTTTTCGTCGTTACCGGATGCACTCTGCCTTTTGTGATCGAAAGGGGCATGTTAGTGCGTTTTGATTTATTTGTTTCTCGCGTTTGCTGTGAATGGGTGGTTATTGTTCCTCCTCGCTAACAAGGGTCAACCTTTTACAGGGGCAGAGTTCGTATCAGCAGCGCATCGATCGTAGAGCATTGAATTAATCTGGACTCGCGCCTTGCAAATCAGAAGCTTGCAATTTCTCATGTCTTTTGCTTGTCAAGTACCTTCTGTCTATGCATCAAACGACGGAATTTACTCCCAAAAAGCGGTATATTAGCAGAGAGAAATAGCGCTTTTTGTTGAGGTCTTAAAAATTCTCATGTCTTTTGCTTGTCGAGTACCTCTGTCTGTGTATCAAACGTCGGAATTAACTCTCAAAAAGCGGTATATCAGCAGAAAAATAGCGCTTTTTGTTTGAGGCACGTTTAACCGCTAGAAATAGTAAATAGTGTCCATATTGATCTCTGGAATGAAATAGAATGAGGCCTTTAGTAGAACGAATAATCGGTTAATGATAAAACTTTTACTTATTTGTAATGGAAAAACTCTGAAGTTTAATGCCATTAACATCTTATTTCTTTCATGAATAAATGTAAATCTGCAATGGAATACTGTTTTCTGCGTAATTTCCTAAAAGTCATTTTTCTAGAGAGATTGAAGTTTAAAAAGTGTCCTTTACACTCTTTTCTTCAACAAAACGATAGACCGAAAATAATCAAATGGGTTACCAGAAGGTTTAATTTGCCACTTTTAAAAAATTTTCTATGCGGAAAAAAAGTTCACAACAAATCGTCGTCGTCAGTTTGGCACTATATTATTATTGTCCAAAGTAAAAATGTGGTAGAAGTCGCCAAATAGCGTATTTCTTGATTTACATCTAGTTTATTATAGATTACACTTGATTTCGAACATTTTGCGAACTAATTTATCCGAGTGCTGATGCACTGGAATTATCGCTCCAATTTACTTTTTAATTCTCTTGTCACTTCTTGAATATCTTTGCCTTTGGAACTCGTATTCTTGAGCATGCGTGAAAGGTTTACCGCTGATAGTACGGACTGTAGAGAGCAAGGTTTTTCTGTACGATTCCTGGACATCCACTTCGAAACAGGTAACTTAACCATCTCACGGGAAGATCATTAAATTTTATTATTATTTACTGTAAAAGAGAAATTATTTTTACCTTGCTTGATTTTTTAAAAAAACATTTTCAACGATTGTAATGACTAAGTGCATCAAACACCGCTAGCACTAAATTAATAATACAAGTACTACTTAATGGTGACTAGTTCTTTCAAGTAGTGCATTTCATATAAAATCGTCTGTTCAGTAAGAAAATATCAGGCACATTAATAACTAAAACTAATCGCGAAGATTTTTTTTTTTTAATTTCTACACTACTTGCTTACCGTTCCATAAAAAGCTTCATCCTCTTTTTATGCTGATGTAAATTTCTGGTACTACTCAAGTTAAAAAAAAAAAAAAAAAAAATCCACAAAAAACACAGATGTCTGGAATTTTCCTTGAACATTTGTCAATTCTACATTTTACGTTACGATATTTATTGCGCGCAATGACTTAACAATTTAACAGAATCCATACATTTCATATATCTATCCTTATTTTTAATGCTCCGTTATCTATATTTTTATTTTTTTTTATTTATTTTATTTATTTATTTATTTATTTTTATTTTTTTTTTTTGTCAGCAGATGAAGGTTTTTAAGCACACTAGACAATGGTCAAAACCTTGTTTAAATCCTGCATTTGTTTAGCAGATTACAATCCGCAAATTTCAATTCTCCGAAGTAATCATAAGAGTTAATTAAGCGGAAAACCGTCTGTTAGTTTCTTCCACGCTATCGTTTGGGAGACGTGCCTTGTAAATGGAAACACGCGAACAAGTGATGATACCGTTAGCATTTAATAATCTTTGCTGTTTGTGTGTTGGGATTTCACCGCATGCACCCCCCCCCCCACACACACACACTCACAATCAAAAGTATTTTTTATACATAATGTGAAAAGCAAATTTGTCTGAACTCGTTGCATAAAATGATGTTAAAAAAAAGATTTTCTACTGTTATCTCTTTTGTTCATTTGTTTGTTGTGTGTATGTGTAGTTTTTTGACAAATACTACGCGAAGGGTGGGTGACATTGTCTCAAGAGAGGGTGGACTTTTTTATTAACATATGAGACAGCACAAGAAAGATTCACAACACAAAGAAAAGGAATAACACCCAGGGAAGCGGCACCAGCTGGAATCGAACCCGCTACGTCTTGCTTTCGAGGCGAAACTTCTACCTCTGAGCCACCGAAGCCCCGTTTGTTCTTTTTATTCCTTAAATGTGTGAATTACCTGGATTCATTTTAAAGATGATATTTTTCGTAAAAATTGGCAGGATGTGACGTCAATGTGGTGTGAATTGGCATTTCTCGAATTCTCGATACTTAAGTCGTTGTGTATTTAATAATTGTTTTGCTGTTTTGGTTTGTTGATGAAAATTTTGTTGAAAATTTTAAAACAACACTTAGCTGGAATATGTTTTGATAGTTTATTTGTAAAGAAGAATAATATGTCTAAAGTACCAACTGACTAATAGTGCATCAGTTTAATGACGTTAAGTTTTATGTTAACTGAAATGGAGATTATCAACTCAAAGTTGCCAAATGAAAAACCTGCACCGAAAAGAATCATAAGATTTCGAAAGCATAACTTAGTTATAGTAAGTGTCTTCTTTTGCACTTTCTGTGTATGCTTAACTAAATCTAACTTCCAGAAACTAAATTTGTGACAACAAAATGCAAATTTTAATACTTTTCGATGTCGAATTTCTTCAAGGCCATAGAATACTATAGCTCACGGTAGCGATACAACAGCTTTAGAATATAATCGACGATTTGTACTTCTGGTAGATCCATCCATTCTTTTTCTTCGGGTGAGAAACAACCAACGATATGATGTCAGTTTCTTTTGAAATAAAAGAAATAAAGAGGACGAGACGGGAGAAACGGGAAAAAAATCTCGTTTTCGTTCGAGTGTGGCCCTAAATCCAAAGATTCATCTTCCGGCGGGTGAAGATCTTCCTTCCAGTTTATTCTCCCATTTTAACTGAATCGAGAGAAGTCTTCCCGGAGTAGATTTAGGAGTGCACAATTTAATCATTCCCGCTTCACGGATTTTCTAATGAACTGCCTAGGAAATAAAAATGGCTGAGAGAGAAGGCAAATCCTTGCTTTTGGAAGCTATATACCTCCACTTTCACACGCCATTGCGCCCATTGACAGGTGATCCCCTTTTCTACTATCGTTTGTCAATCCCGTATTGGCCCTCCCCAGCGCTGGGTTTTAGCCGCGCGCCTTTTATAGGGATCACTCTATTCATAACTAATGGGCTTTGGCTAGGCAGTCGCCTTGGCAACCTCACCCCTTCCTGACTTGGCGTTCGTTCAGGCCCTCTCTCGGTGACAAATCGTTCGATGCGCGTCCGCTTCCTTTATCAGTCCCCAAGGAAGCCGAAATTTCATGTGTATGTTGGAAGGAAAAATGAAAGGTAGAAAAATGTCGAAGTCTCTGTGCTGCTTTTGTGAAAAGTTTCATGGTTCCTGTGCAAGTTTACCAGACGTTTCTGTTGGGAAGAATTGATTTCGCAAGCATGTGGGGTGACATTCTTCCCGCATCTCCTGATCATGAGCAATTAAGTTTAACATGGTTATGTATTTCAGGTTTTCAGGATGATCTCTTTTTTTTTTTTGGAGGGTAGAGGGGGTGTGCTGCCAGGAAAATGAGGGATTTTCAAAGTCGGTGAATATTCTTACTGTTGGTAATGAATTGTTCGAACATGTAAAACTGATTTGTTTCCTAGACTAGCTGAAAAAGAACGTTGATGCATTCATCTCCGAGGTTGAATTATTTTACCTTAATAAACAAACCTTGGACGCATGTGAGGTTGTAAATTATTCTATCATAGGCTGTGCATCTTTTTAGTGGTTGGGAAATATTCATTCTAGATTCTGTTGAAAGTAAGATTTTGAATACATGATGTAGAAATGTAGATCTCTCCCCCCCCCCCATTTGTGGCAATTCCACGCTTTAAGTCAAATATGGATATTTTGTGTAATATCTACCTTAACAGTAGCAATTTAAGTCAGAATCAATCGTACGATATAAAATACGTAAAGCATATACCAAAAAAGAAAATAAATGTTTTGTGATTTGTAAGTCTCCCAGCAAAATGAATAATATTAAAAAAAAAAAAATCTGAACGAAGTCTAAGCTTTGCAGCCGCTTTTCAGCTTTATCTTTTTTTTTTTTAAATTTTCAAAAGAACGATTGGCGTTTGCTTCGACTTCAACCATTTCACCTATATCTCTTCGCCTTAGCGAAAAAAAAGAAGCTTTGGCGATACCCTCTTTTGCGAACGCAATGACTACATCAAATCCAGAATTTATTCCAAATCCTATAACATTCTTTCTCCCATCTGAGGGCATTATCAATTTGCCGAAGAGCGGTACGAACAAGTCAAAAGACATAACAAGAAATAATAATAATAAAAAAAAAGAAAGTGCCCAGAAAACCCGTCTTCGAGGTTGCGCTAAACCTGATCCTTGGACCACATGCTGACTGGGAATAAGACGCAGCCTAACATATCCCGCGGGCCACTGAACCTCGTCATTTTTTTTCTCTCTGTACAAACAGCCCCTCTATATCTGCCGTCGCATCTCTTTATTTATGCCTACCTTATTAAAATCGCCCCCTGCGCTCGCGTTCTTCTTCGTCCCCGATAAGAGGTGTATTTTAGGGGTTAATGCGTTTTGAGTTTGAGTAATGCACGCGAAGGTTTTCTATTATGGAATCATGCTAAAAGCTTCGGCGTCTTAGATAGAATCTTAGAAATCTTAGATATTTTGCCTCTCACAAACATGTCCGCTGTATTATTAGTTCTCCACGGGGCGTTTTTTATGAGTTGGATTTAATTGGTCCTGAGATTTATAGATTAGCTAAAGTGGTTGTACCACGCATGTAAGAACAAGCAAGCAACCAGACCGCATAGGGTGTAGAAAGTAGCGATTGGGATGGTATCATATTACCTTAAAATTGCTTCATTTAGAATATTCTCGAAGTTGAACCTCAATTCGCAATAGTTATTCAGATCAAAGTAAATATACGATGCTCAACTCTTTTTTTTTTTTTGTTTTAGATGTTTTAAATCTTATTAATTGAAAGAAAAAAAACATCAAAATGCATTAACTGAAGAAAAATATCTTTTATTGTCTTTTCTGAAAAAATAATAGCATCATGTGAAAAACAATGACAGACATTTACCTGACATTGAAACTGCACACCATGCTTTTTCATGTACTGGTTTCTTTTCTCTGATGTTTGAAAATTAATGACAGACGATCTACTGCAAGGATGGCAATTAATTGCACGGCCAAACGTGACGCGTCAAAAAAAAAAAAAAAAAAAATCCTAACACAAGTTGAAATATTAGTAAAAATGTACGGTAAATAAATAAAATAACAATTTGCATACTATTTTTCTATGCACGAGTGGATGTTAATGCCAGGGTGTAATTTTGAATAAAAATACGAACTTTTAAAACTTATTTTCACTCGTAAACCGTTTTAATTTCATCTAACGTGTAAAAATTCGCAAAAACTAAAAACAAGTTCAGGAGTTGAGTTCCCGTGAACTCCCATGAAAAGAAGTTTTTTGTTGTTTTCTTTGCAATCCGAAGGCTAGAAATAAGCTGTCTGCAGACTTAGTACATTCAAGAATCAAAAGGCAAAAACCTGTATCAAACTGCAAGAATTATTAATATTTATTTCATTTTTTAAAATATCATGGGGTGAGAGTCAACTCAACAAAACGCTTGGTTTCAACACATTTCAAACCATAAATATGTAGGGACCATATTCATGAAAGAAATACTATGTCCAAAAACCGCACCAGAAGGTGACTTCTTGCTGCATTCGTGATTTCCTACATTCTTTAACATGTTTATAGGTACTGTTAAGTCCCTATTAAATTTTATCTTGATACTCATTGTGCTGCATCGAAATCAAAAAGCAATCTGAAGCAGATGAATGAATACACAGTTCCTATGTTCGCAATGGTTCCAAAAAAGGACATATACCCCAAAGAACACGTCTCCACAGGTGTGTATGTGTGTGAGAACCTTTCCAGAGTACCACGATCAATAATTAATCATATTGGGATGTCCGATCACTGTGACACGCGACGAAATGGCGCAATCATTTTCTCATTATGCTAGAATGTGGTGAATCTTGTTCCATGACAATTACTGTCGTCGACAATGTCGTCTGAAAGGTCGATTGGGTGAGAGTTGGTTTTGATTTATGTCTTTAGATCAAACCGAAGAGATTTCGTTTAGGAATCTCCATCTTTAATGATCGTATCTTAACTTCACCGATATCTAATGGGCTTATGAGTGAATTTAATACTAGGATGGTATTGTCGTGTCGTTAATGTATGAAGAGGGAATTTAATATCTTTCTCTGTAGGCGGAAAATTTGCTGTTTCTGTCTTGTATAAAATCCAGCGTCATTACTTAACGTATTACAGTAGGAATAAATTTAGTAAGAAAGCAAAGTTTGGAGTAAAATCAAAATTCATTATAACGTAAGAAAACGAATTCATGTTTTCTTTAATTTTTGAATTCAGTAATGTACCTCGGATATTTTCAGCATCCAAGCTCTGACGAGCCGTAGTATCGAGTGTTTCGTCAGAAATTACATACTCTTTCATCAAACTGATTTTTTGAAAAGAACAGCTGTGTGTGTATAAATCAAGACGCAATGTGAGGCAAACAAATGGGTCTTTTTGATTATAAAAGGAAAATCTTGTCAAAAACTTAGTATATACAGTCACACCCGTTTATAGTGAAGTTAGAAGGAACAAATTAGATTTTGTGAAATAGCAGGATCTTCGTTGTAAAAAGTTCAATAAGACGCAGTGAAACTCGAAGGGGATTTAAAGCTATTACGTTTTGGCCATAAATTGGCAATATATGACGTCTTTATAAACGGACCGCTGTATATAAATGTGCATATGTTTATCTATGTTTATAATATACATATATTTAAACAGCTCTCAGGATTTTTTTTTCTTTATGTTTAACATATAATGCAAACCACTAGTATAACCGGAATTTTTACATAGTGAGAAAAGGAGGGAGCGGGCATAACATTAATTCTTCCATGAATAAAAATTAGAAATTGTCCAATTAGGCTCAGCGTGAGTCAAAATCGAAAATTTTGGTAAAAGGGGGAGCAGTAAACCCTCAAACCTAATTGCTGCGTCTCTGATACGAACTATTTATGCATGTAAGTTTGATGTGCTTTTTACGAAACATGTATTTTTTAAAAGATTTATATTTCAAGCCGAACAACTGATCGTTTTGCAAAAAATACTTCAAACCAATCTTTCTTCCAATATTTATTTTCAAGATATGTTATCTATATTTGCTCTACGAAAAGCCTACTTTGTATCCACGTGCTTTGCTCAAAGCTCCGCATTTCTAGTATCTTTTGATTTAGTTAATTGAGTGATAAGATTAATCAGGAACATATCTGAGCCGGTCGCTCTCGCTTTCTTTCCTTTTTGCTTCATAGTTTATGAATTAACTGAATAATATTTGATATTGAGAGGAATTTAAAGAACAAATCTATGTTCGACTTTTTGTAATTCTTTTAATGGAAAAGAGAGGTAAAAATCTTCCAACATGCTGTTTGAGAAAGCGAGAGAGGGGAGAGTTGATGATGCTAGAGTTAATCTTTGAGGAATTTCCTCGAAATATATGATATTAGTTTAATACAGTGAAAAGTTTCCCTTCATGTTAAAAGTTCGGAAAAAGAGAAAAAAAAAATCAATTCTGGAAACAAATACAGTAAAACAAATTGCGCTACGTGTTTCTGTGTGACAAGGAACTGTATTTTCAATTAAAAAAAATAATAAAAAAAAAGAGGAAAACCTGTGAGTTTTCAATAAAAGACATTATTTTCTTAGATGCCTTTTCCTCCAAGAAACCTCTCTCTCTCACACACACATTTCTAGCAAGCAGTAAAATAATTATGTGTTCTCTGTACGCGCATGCTATATTCAACTTTTTTTCAGTTTCTTTTGTATTTTTTTTTCAAAAAGACCAAAGAAAAAGAGTTAACAACTACAGAAGAAAATGTAAGATTGCATATTCATGTACTGAATTCTGTACGAAAGTACGACTAGTCCTACTTAGAGTTTAATTTGCATTGGAGTTCAATGGAGCTCAGTTCCTGCACTGCTTGCCAATTTTTTGATGTTACATATTGCGCGGAAATCAGACTTTGTTAGATATTGAGTCTTTGTCCAACACGAAACTCAAGTTACTGTGCTACTGTTTGGGTATTTTTTAAAAACGTAAAATTATAATTTTATTTCAATACGTCTCTTCAATACGTCTCAGGTGGAAGCTGAGACGAAAACCAAACTGCCAAGGAACGGATTCAGAAACTTTTCAAGGGAGGGGCGATTGATTTTTATTATTTTATCTCTATTATATTACTTTCTACTATGAACTCTGGTTAGCAAATATTGATCACAAAGGTTTCTTATTTCAATTCTGAAAAATTTCCGGGGGAGAACTCTAAACCTCATTCTCCCAACATCATTAAAATTAATCTTAAATTATATTTTTGAACTTCAATATCGAAAAATTACTGGTGGAGAATCGCTTTCGTGAGAGTCGATCGTCCTCATCCCCCTGCATTGTATCAGTCCCATGAAATGCCATCATAATATGGAGACAAGTTTTGAAATTAATCTACTGAGTATCTTTCTTTCTATATCATGCTTTTTTCTCCTTTACGCCAATGAACTGGAAGTCGAACTAGGTATCGATAGATTCGTAATTTTTCTGGCTTCATTAGTTTTAATTTATATAATTGTAGGATTTTAACTAACGAAGATATCAATTAATAAGTAGTCAAATTTAAAGCGATTTGTCCTAAATGATTAAATATGAAATCCATTGTTACAAAACGTGGTTGATATGAAACAGTAATATTAATGATATTTGAGAATTATAAACGAAGGCTAAACTGGATCAAACATGAAACTCATTAGCTGCCACGTGCGTAGTATGTCTTAAAATCTTATGCATTACATTATGCCAAATAATATAACATCAGAATGAGGTAAAAGTTAGGGGGGCTGGAACGTTATGCATCAACATGCCGCAGGAAACTAATCTAGCTACCCTGGCAGCTAGTATGTATTTAAAATGAATAAGATGTTCCAAGTATCAAGGTAGTTTCCATGCTTAATTTCAAGCACTGTACCTCATCACTATTTTAATAACCACATCTAATTGGCTATTCCGTCCCAACTCTCCGTATTGATGGGATCATAAAGTAGCCGGGCAACCCGAGATATCATTTTTCCATCCTTGCCCCATTGTTGAACTATGCATCCACAGAACTCTGCATGGAGTCGCTGACTCCCGAAGCAAGTCTCGTAAATCATTTCGAGTCGATCCTTCTGGTATCGTTCGGCTCGACTCGCTCACCTTGATCGACGCATCTCCCCACTACTGGGAGGCATTCCAATTTGCCTGGGCGTGTGCAAACCTATCGGACGGCCTATCCGAAATATCAGTTTTCTCCGCCGCGGATCTGTGTGTATCTACAACACATGTCACGGGCCCGAACCGCCGCTGTCAACACCGAGCATACGCGTGGAATATATTGACTTTTCAATGTACACGTTCTCTCGCTGGTCAAACTAGTTCCGCTGCCTCCGCGTCCGTCGTCCTGCACCCCCCCCCCCCCTATCTCTACAACATGATCGAAATATCACTATCTTGGGAACTGGGTGAAGTGCATTTGGATTTCTCGCTCCCGAAACTGCTGAAATAGAATGGGAATAGTTTCGTTTTTTGTTTGTGCTCCTTCTCTTTCATGCGATGGAATTTGGTGAAGTTTCGTCTGTGAAATGTTTTTCAAGTTTCGGCGGTTTTTTTCAAAAATGGTAAGGGGTTAAGTGCAGCGGGAGGAGCATTAAAACTACTCCTTTGCAAATGTCGTTGTCCGTCAACTCAATGTTGGAGACTCACTACTTGGCGATACAATGCATGCGACCTACTAGCAACTCACTGAAAAAGCATCTTGTCTTCGGGTAGAACATTACGTGTACAAAAATGTTTTGAATCATATATTTCTCAATATATTATATATATATATCAAGAGGCACAGAAAACGTATAACAATATATTTAACATAGCTAGAAACAGTCGAGTCTCACTAACTCGAATCTTCCTTTGTCTCGAAGTTTTCATTGGGTCCCAGCCTCTTGAAAAGTCGGTTCGAACTACCAATAACTCGAAGCCTTAGGGTAGGCCTGCCTAGCGGTAGGCAACAAGTCGATCTCGAAAAAATTCTGGTCACCTTATGTGTACATAATTAAAAGCAAAAGGCATTGTATATTCAGAACTCGTATCTGCCCATTTTGTACTGTTTTTGAAAGCTACAGATAGTTTTGACTTGTGTGTACAGATACTTGGTATTTTGTAAAATCTTACGATGATATTTCGTAACAATTGCTTTAAGCTGCCAAAAGTTACTCACACTTGCGTTTACAGTGTGCCCCATGTGTGTTTTTCTTTCTTTCTTTTTTTTTTTTTTTTTTTAATAACAAAAAATTTTAATTATTAAATTTATTTTAAAAAATTGTATTTTTTCCTGATCACCGATTAGAGAATTCGCAAGATTCATTTTATTTAAGATAACTTTATATCTCTTTTTCATTCTAATTCTGAAGATACATACGAAAGACTAACAACGAATCTCTTTCAGCTCAACTATTTATCTTTCGTCTGCAAAAGTAGAAACTGAGAAGAGGGAAAAAATGAAATAAAATAATGCTGGAAGATTTCACATTTTTCATCTTTTATTTATTTTTCTGATTGCTATTCACTTTTTTAGCAGGTAGTTCTCAATTTCAATTTTCTGGAAACATGGTCTTTTGAATGAAACAGAAAATGTTTTCGACGGTTGATCTATATTCTGTATTCATTCTGAACTTTGTTGATTTTTGAAGAAGAAAAAGGAAATGCATATATGTAGCTTCGGACTTTTATGAATGCAATATTCTTTGATTTTAAATCATACATGTTGTAGATATTTCAAAATATGCTGAATATCGTTACTCATTGGTATTATTAGTTGAAATATGTTTTTATGGCTGACCACGGAAATATATTTTTTAAATCTCCGTTGTTACTTAAGCTGGTTACTTTTTATACGTCATGTTTTTTTAATTAGTAATAAAATATAGAGAAATAGTTTATATGTATTAGTTTGACAAGCTCAGTTTTTATTAGTTTGTTTTTAAAAATAACGCCTTAAGCCTCAAGTGTATTGATTATAACTTAGTGCTGATCTTTCATTTAGGGGGGTCAGGAGGGGGCACTTGCTCTCGGCCTGGAGAAATCAGTATATTTATATATTTATTAGGTTGGTGCGTATGAAATGTCGGATTCTCTTTACATGCGGACGTTTGTCTCCCTGTTTTCGTTATACTTTTGTGTTTGGCATAACCTCATTCATAGTCGTATTGTCCATTGCCAGAGACTCATTTCAGCAAAATAGATTTTCTCGAAGGTCTTCCCTTTTGTTATTTCTTTTGAGTTTATTGCCGATATGAATTCTGCCGACATTCGCGTCATTTTCTTATATGAGTACAAACTTGGTAATAGTGCTGCAAAAGCTGCACGCAACATAAACCAAGCGTTTGGGGAGAATACGGTTAACGATCGGAAAGTGCAGCGTTGGTTCGAAAAAATTCGGACTGGCGATTTTTCACTGCAAAATGAGCCGCGCGGAAGACCCAAAACGTCTGTGAAGAATGATGACCTGAAGGCTCTAGTGGAAGCGGATCCAGCCGTATCCACGAGGGAACTTGGTATTCAGGAGAGTTCAGGATGAAAGTTGACCATACAACGATATTGAGACACCGTTCTGAGATTGGCAAGGTTAAGAAGATGGACAAGTGGGTACCGCACGCACTGACAGAGCGAAATAAGCTGGATCCGTTAAACGTATGCTCATTGCTCATCATTGCTAACCCGTTTTCATTGGAATATGAAGTTTTGCAGCATCCACCATATTCACCTGATCTCTCGCCGACCGATTTTCATTCTTTTCAAGCATTTAAAGCTGTTTTTAAGGGGCAAACACTATGAAAATGTAGACAGTCTAAAAAACTCGATATCAGAGTTTATTAATTCTTCTACGCTTTAAAATCTCGTTGGGAGAAGTGTATTGAAGCGAATGGAGCATACTTTGATTGAATAAACAGCTTTTGAAGAAAGATATGCAGTTTTATACAATCAGTTAAGAATCCGACATTTCATACGCACCAACCTAATATTTGCATAATACAAATGTGTAGATTTTTTTTAGTACAGTATGCATTGAATGTATCTTTGTCATGTCACTTTAAAAACATCATTTTATATCCTTTTCAAAACGTATCTTTAGATTTCTCTATTTCGGTATACACCGCTTTTTCACTCCACAGTTATTCTGATTTTAATGTGAGTTTTTCACTACTGACTCGTGTTTTTCATTTACTGAAATCCTAAAACTTTTCATACTGTCGGCCCCGCTTAAACGAATATCGTCGGTTCCGTGAAATAGTGTTCCGATTAAGCGGGGTATTCGTTTAAGCGGGGATCTTTAACATTGCATCTATGGCATGGGGAAGTATTCTGTTCTGGGATGTTTTATTCGTAAAAGCGGGGTATTCGTTTATCCATTACCCGTACCCGATTAAGCGAGGACGAGAGTACATATAGAGTCATTCCACGTCAACTGGACCAATTTTTCAAATCGTCCCCACTCGACCATCTCCGATTTGGATTTGATTTTACGGAGGTGTAGACATGCCTATGAAACTAACCTGTGCAAATTTTTAGCTTTCAAGATCCAAATCTGGAGGAGCTAGGATCCCGCAAAAAATGTGGCCCAAAATGGCGGATGAACTTCGTGAAACAAGTTGCAATGTTTAGGTCAAGGTTGCAGAAAATTTTATCACAGTGGAAGCCTAATTTTTTTTGGAGCTGAAGTACTTTTGGTTGTCAACACTCTCCAGTATATTCTTTGAGATTGCGCTTATTAGATTTTGTGTAGCATGTGCCTAAACTTGCGAAAAAACGCGGTGGGCAATTTTTTTCCTGGATTTCACGGTGTCATAAATGTTTAACCAAAAAACTTCAAAGGTTTATACTTCGTAGTTTTATTTTCCAAATACTTGTTTTTAATGTGTTACAGCTACAGAGCTTAAATATTGTATTTGTAAAAGATATTGGCACCCTAAGTGTCGATGAAAACGCTTCTTTTGAAAAATCGCCTGTTTTTAACTCCCTATATCTCAGGTTTGTCACCTAAGACCATTTTTTCTTTGGCACCACTAGAAAGAATAGATTTTTTCCTATCGAAATGAGTTTTTTTTTCGATGGTGTTCTTTCGAATAAAGATGAAAAAATTAGCTTGAAATACTATCTGTTATGAAGAATTGGCATAATTAGGTTAAGACTGCAGAAAATTTTATCACACTGGGGGACTAATATTTTTGGTATTTAAAGTACTTTTAGTTGTCAATACTCTCCAGTATTTTTTGTGAGATTGAGCTTATTAAACTTTGTGTAGCACGCATGTCAACTTACGAAAAAACGCGGTGGGCAATCTTTTTCCTGGATTCATAAATTTTTAACCAAACAAATTCAATGGTTCATATTTCGTAGTTCTATTGTCCAAATACTTGTTTTTAATGTTTTACAGCTGCAGAGCTTAAATATTGTATTTGTAAAAGATATTGGCACCCTAAGTGTCTATCAAAATCATTTTAGTGGAAAATCGGCTGTTTTCAACTCACTGTATCTCAAGTTTGTCACCTTCAACCGTTTTTTCGTTGTCACCATTAGAAAGAACAGATTTTTTCCTATTGAAATGAGTTTTTTTTTCGATGGTGTTCTTTCGAATAAGGAGGAAAAAAAAAGCTGGAAGTTTTGTCAGTTGTGAAGAATTGGCATAATTAGGCTAAGACTGCAGAATATTTTATTATAATAGAAGTTCGAATTTTTAACAACTTAAAGTTACATTTAGTTGTTAATAGATTCTAATAATTATGTGGTTTCCAGCTCATTAGCTTTTGTGTAGCATACATGAAAATTATTGGCAATTCCTGTTTGAAAAATAGCTTGATTTCAATGAACTGTAACTCAGGTTTGTCACCTTCCATCATCTTTTCGTTAGTACTACTATAAATAACAGATTTTTTCTTATCAGAGTATTTATATAAACAACTAAATGTACTTTAAGTTGTTAAAAGTTCGAACTTTTGGTATAATAAAATTTTCTGCAGTCTTAGCCTAATTATGCCAATTCTTCATAACTGACAATACTTCGAGCTATTTTTTTTCTTCCTTATTCGAAAGAACACCATCGAAAAAAAAACTCATTTCAATAGGAAAAAATCTGTTCTTTCTAATGGTGCCAACAAAAAAACAGTGGAAGGTGACAAACTTGAGATACAGTGAATTGAAAACAGGCGATTTTTCATTAAAATGATTTTAATAGACACTTTTGACAACAATATCTCTTACAAAATCAATATTTAAGCTCTGCAGCTGTAAAATATTAAAAACGAAACATGAACCTTTGAATTTGTTTGGTTAAAAATTTATGAATCCAGGAAAAAAATTGCCTAACGCGTTTTTTTGCATGTTAACATGCGTGGTACACAAAATTTAATTAGCTCAATCTCACAAAAAATACTGGAGAGTATTGACCACTAAAAGTACTTTAAACTCCAAAAATATTAGGCCCCCAGTGTGATAAAATTTTCTGCAGTCTTAACCTAATTAGGCCAATTCTTCATAACAGACAGTATTTCAAGCTAATTTTTTCTTCCTTATTCGAAAGAACACCATCGAAAAAAAAACTCATTTCGATAGGAAAAAATCTGTTCTTTCTAATGGTGCCAAAGAAAAAATGGTCTTAGGTGACAAACCTGAGATATAGTGAGTTGAAAACAGGCGATTTTTCAAAAGAAGCGTTTTCATCGATACTTAGGGTGCCAATATCTTTTACAAATACAATATTTAAGCTCTGTAGCTGTAAAACATTAAAAACAAGTATTTGGACAATAAAACTACGAAGTATAAACCTTTGAAGTTTTTTGGTTAAAAATTTATGACCACCTGAAATCCAGGAAAAAAATTGCCCACCGCGTTTTTTCGCAAGTTTAGGCACGTGCTACACAAAATCTAATAAGCGCAATCTCAAAGAATATACTGGAGAGTGTTGACAACCAAAAGTACTTTAAGCTCCAAAAAAAATTAGGCTTCCACTGTGATAAAATTTTCTGCAACCTTGACCTAAACATTGCAACTTGTTTCATGAAGTTCATCCGCCATTTTGGGCCACATTTTTTGCGGGATCCTAGCTCCTCCAGATTTGGATCTTGGAAGCTAAAAATTCGCACAGGTTAGTTTCATAGGCATGTCTATACCTCTGTAAAATTTGATCCAAATCGGAGATGGTCGGGTGGGGACCACTAGTCCACTTGACATGGAATGACTCTATATACATAGCACTACACGTGTGTTTTGATCAGTTTTTTTTTTTTGGTTTTTGAACCCTGGTCTCGAATTTTATTTGCATGAGTGTATTTTAATATCAATTTACTGGCCAGCGAAGACTTTCTGCTGCTTAATGAAGCTACCTCTATATTCTCTCGCTATATAGCAATCTTGTTTCTTAAATATTATTTCTCCAGCCTGTTTTTCTGTCATTGCACGAGATCTTCCGCATTTCTTATCGTTTTTTTTTTTTTTGGTCCAAAAAGAGGTTTTTTTTTTTTTTTTTACACCACATTACTTCAATGAATAGCATCACGTAAATTAAAATGCAGTGGTGCGGCTGAATAGAGTGTTGTCCTTATAATGGGAAGGGTATGAGTTCGAATCCGGGCCCAAAAAAATCGCTTTAATATTTTTTTTTCTTCCGCAGAATTATAATCACAACTTTACATTATCGTATTCATTATTTCTCAAAGGTGTTTTGTTATTATTACTTTTATTTATTCATTTTATTTTTTCTTTTTACGTATTTATTTATTTGTTTTTTTTGTGGGTACGCTTTAGCTTCAGTAAAAGTTCAAACTCGAAGTTTGATGTCATTTCGTAGATTTTTTTCACTGCTTTCAGCGAAAAATAAACAAACAAGTCACATTTTCCCTGTTATTTAGAAAATTACTTTAAAAAAAGCAAACTTTTGCATTCCTTCAACTAGTAATTTTTTTTATTTTTATTTATTAAAATAGTGTAAATCACCATTTTGTGCGGACATTGAAAACCTTCCCTATTATGAAAGAAGTGCTCCTTTTTCTTCTTTATTTTAAGCATTTCTTTTCAATTTAAGCAGCAGTTTCTAGTCTTACCATACATATTTTTTTAAAAAACTAAACATCATATTTTATCATTAGGCCAATTTAAGTTTCTTTATCCATTAAAACTTTTTTTTTTTGCTGCATTTATACTATTTCCTTAATTATACCGAGAATCTTTAAAGTTGTTTTTCTAATCTTTATAACGAATGTATTTTTATCCGCTAAGAATAATGAAAACCCTTCTTTTTTTTATAATGAAAATATTTGAATTATGAAACTATTTTGAAAGAACTGTAAGCTATTAAAGTAGTGATAATATTCATTTTACTAATCAAATACTTTTTGCGTTTCTTTTTAATGATTAAATCGAGGCATTTTTTAAGTCGCATTTTATGAAAACCGGCTTTTTGATTAAATTAATTCTCACTAAAGAATCGTTTTGGAATTCATTCCCGAATGATTAAGATTGTTTTGTGGAAAAGAAAAATTATTTAAAACAGATTTTCAAAGATGAATGTTAAGAACCAAAATCTTTTCACTAATTAATGTTTATTTAGTGCTCATCCTTAATTGCTTACGTTGTCAGAATTTTTTTGATTGTATAATGAAGCTCTTTGTTTTTGAACAAATTACATTTGATAAGTTTTTAATTTTATTGCGTGGTAAACATAATTTAGATTTTATTTTGAATAAACGCGTTATAGTTAGAACTTTTCAAAAAAGTAGCACGATAGTGAAATTTATGTGTTATAATGTAAGAGTTAATGTAATGTTCCTATTTGGGGAAAAGGAGTTGTTAAATGCTTAAAATTCATAGTGGTCAAAATTTTGTGTTATTATTTTAATAACTTAAATTTCTATTTCAACTACCCCTTCACTTACCTTCATTATGACATTTTACATGATTATTTCCCAATTTTCAAAGTTTTAATCGAGAGTTTCTGTCTATTTATGACAAATCCTCAACCAGTTTTGTATTTTTCTATGTTTCCCTTTTTTTCCTTTTTACCCCAACGAGAATAATAGAAGTAATACATTTTACAATGTTGACCTTGTTTTTTTGTAAAATAACAATAATAATAGTGGTAATAATTATAATAATATTAACTAAATAACTTGTAATATAAAATCTAGGAAAAAAGGGCATTAATAATAGCTCTTAAAAATGCGCCGTTAGAAACGCAAATGGATCAATATTATTTGTATAAATTGCAGTGTTGTATAGTTTTTAAAATAGCAGAGTTAAAAAATATTTTAAATAGTAATAATAATAATGCTTTGCTTAATAGAATTAAGTTTGAAATTAAAAATAAGAAAAACCCACACACACATTAATTAATATATGGAAGTTATGGGTTAAAAAGATGCGCCTAGTCTTAAATTCATCAATAAAAATCAGTGAAATAAATCTTAATTTCTCATGTTTAACTTTTCATTTGTCGGCACAAAACCTTTTGTCTAAAAGATACAAATGAATGTGGAAATGATTTTAACTATGAATGTACAAACTAATAATGGTAACTGAACTCTGTTTTTACGTTCTGAATTACAGCGGCATAAAATTTCAAATTTCCCTGTCTACAATTTTGAATTCCAAGTATCATAATTGATCCAACTCGTGTTTTTATTCTTGACTTTCCTTTCCAATTTCGTACTGTTCAGTTTAAAACTTTAGGAATTGTCATGCGTTTGCCGTAAGACTACTCCTTATTCAGTTATATTACTTGAACAAGCTAATAAATATAACCGACAATTGGGTCCTCTTCAAACTCTTCTAGATTTTTTTTCTTAATGAGAATATTTGGTCACTTTTATATGCTCAAGCTCATACAACCTTCTTTTGTTATCATCTCTCACATACCACGGGTTAAGATCAGTTGCAACTTGGAGCAGTATCGGTTAGTATGATTTTTTCGAACATTTCCAAATCAAGCTAATCCGTTATTCTTTGGGATTTCTTAGCAGTAGCTGTTCAAAATTCAAGCCAAAAGATTCAAACTACTTGTCCCTTTCAATGTGGCCGAAAATGGATGCTACGCATTCCTTTTTTTAAACAAAGGTTCCTCAGCACTAAACCATTCATCAAATGTTTCTTGGCGTAACTGGAGATTGTTGTTCTAACCGCCTCGGTCATTCATTTCCAAAGGCCCCTTCACGAGAAAAAAATGGCCTTATCGATCATGGACTCGTCATAATCCAACAGTATGAAAAGCCGCAATTATATTTTTTCATCGAATCATGGCGGGTCTGCTGTGGCGGCAATTTAAGAAGCAGTTTTGCACTTTCGGTAATTCTTAGAGCGGATATTTACTGTTGCTGCAAGAGGCTGTTCCGACCATTGTGTTCTAGCTGCTGATCATCCATCTTCGTTACCTGTCTATGGGGTCAAATTTTTGATAAACCGCGTCGAAATTTTCAACGTTATGCCCTTTTAAGCTTTGTATTTAAATTACCGAAGCTGGTAGGATATAAATTCATGTTTTATTTATGAATTTAACTAAAATGGGAAAAAGACTTTTATTAATTAAAGGTTTGTTCTCTAATTATTTTATCTGCTTTTCGTACTACAAATTAAATGCTTTCGTTAAAATCAACTTCCGTAAATTATAATTTTATTTGTGATGTTGAATAAGATATATGCAGTTATTATTAGTTTAAATTAAGTTTTAGTCATTAAAGGATTAAAAAAAAAATCTAAAATGACTTATAATGCCATCAAAGCTTATTAACTTTCATACTTTTTATCTGGATACACGGCGTTGAGTCAGATACATGCAGTTATTATTAGTTTAAATTAAGTTTTAGTTGATAAAAAAATTAGGAAAAAGAGCTTTGATGACTTTTGTGATGTGAACGAATTTTCGCGAATGGATATTTTTGGCACCTGTCACAAATAATGTGAAATAAAGAAAATCAAAATCCTTGTATAATGGTTAACATCACAAAGTTCTGTTCAAGAGTATGCAATGAATAGAACTTTTAATTATAACGAATAGTTTGGTTGAATGAAGTATGAGGAAAGCAGTTAAATGTATGGCAGAATCTAAAAGCAGCATAGTAACAAAAAGACTGGCATAGTAAACAAAAATTTCGAATGAGCCTACATAAATTCGCTGCAACTTGATTCACCATAAAGGTGAATCAAGTTGCAGCGAATGTGTTCGCAAAGGTGGCCGGCCTTCCCTCTACACAGCACTGCTGTCATCCACTGTCTATACCGCTTCCACTTATGACATTGACATCGGCCGTTTCTGTCTTTGATTGACTTTCGCCGATTATTGCTGTCAAGTCGATTATAGATTAAATAGCTTTCTTTCAAGGTACTCATATCATTATTCATCGAAATACAAACGTAAATTATTTCAATAAATCGCCTTATTATGTACAGGGAAACAAAATCCGGAACTCTTGGGTCAAACATAAATTACTTCGTACCTAACCCACATTTTTGATCGTCCCATTTTCCTCGTGCGATCAGTAAAGATCACGAATTGGTCAAGTTTTATTTACCCCTGCCTGACAACCTGTCTTGTGTTTATGAGGGATTAAGGGATAAATCGTCTTGGAGAGGGGACCTGTTGGCGGATAGAGATGCGTCTGATATCACCTTGTGACCTCTGGAAAGAACTTTGTTTGAATTTTCCTCCTATTGACAGCTTCCATCATCGCCATCACTCACGTTTTTACGGAATATCCAGTCTAGCGATGTAACCGGGTCATTATGATGTTATTCATATTTTCCAGGGTTACCATGTTGGCTGTTTATTAGTTATCCTTGAGAGAAATTTAAATTTTGTGTGTGCATGTGTGTGTTTTCTTTCTTTCTTTCTTTTTTTTCTTTTCCTTTTTTTTTTTTTTTTTTCGATTTCCGCGAAAAACGAAAGTTTAACTCCTGGAACAACGTTTCACGTTGTATACATACAATACATAACAGATCAGCATGAAATGTTAGGCAGATTTTAATTGATTGAACATTCTGTATAAATACTCTTTTTTTACTTCAAAAAAGTATTTTTTTATTTTATTTATTTTATTTTTTTTTAATTTTTTTGTGGAATCTTTCCGTAATTATCGGAATTTCAGTGAATCACGGTGTGAATTTCATGACAGATTTTGCCAATTGAGGCAAGCAGGGTTTGAAAATATCATGATATTTTTCAAAATACCGAAACTATACGATATTTTAATATGTATCTAATATTTTTTATATATTATCCGGTATTTTCAATCAACGCGTGCTAAATTCTTTAAATAACAAGTGCATGCTTCAAGTTTTTCAGTCATATTTTCCTACATTATCATTGTAATGCAAACATAATTAATATTTCTTTCATTATTAATCTATATACTAAATTTATTTTATATGAAAAAATCAACTGATATGTATTAGCAAACCGTGATACTAATTGCATCACTTTTAAAACAATTTTGTCTCTAAAAATTGATTTTCGGCACTCAATTTCACATTGGGAATTTCAATTAAACGCAGCATGACATGAATTATGCGTCGGATTTTTGAAAAAAAACTTTTTTTTTTTTTTTGAACTGGGTTGCAGTTTCATTAGTTTCAGGAGTCTCGTAATTTTAAAA
Organism: Uloborus plumipes; assembly: GCA_038373865.1. NCBI lineage: Eukaryota > Metazoa > Arthropoda > Arachnida > Araneae > Uloboridae > Uloborus > Uloborus plumipes. The sequence goes on from JAXGGA010005718.1 coordinate 63,486, forward strand.
AAAATTTAACCGACGAAAACACATGAGGAGGTTCTCTCACTAGTCGACCGGTATATATATATATATTTTTAATGTATGACCACGCATAACTTTTTACTGAATAGTTCGATTTGGATAAATTTTTTTTGTTTGAAAGGGTACACCTTTCTGGTGGTCCCATGGTCCCATGATGGGGGGATTGAGAACGCAATCCTGAAGAAATTGAGGGAAATTTTAAGAATTCCGTTCATGCGCATACTCTTTGAGCATCATGAACGGAATTTCATGCGCACACTCTTTGCTATGTAGCTCGCCGATAGAGTGGCTTTACGGTAAAGACGCTGGGCTCTCATTGGCAAGAGCATCAGTTCGATCCTCGAGCGAGTCGGTGGATTTTCAAGTTGCAGAAGCATGCAGCTTCTACGTCATACGCTTATGCGACATGCAAACCGCAGTTTTACTGATGAAAAATATTTAGTCCTGATTTCCCCAATTTTTTAAAAAATGTATTTCCAGGCTCCTATCAGGTCCCACCACCTTAACTTTTAAAGGTTAAATTTAGTGATGCACAAAAATGAATCGGCAGTAAATGGCCACTTTGCAGATTAACCTGTTGGCCAGTTTTATCCGTATAATCGGCTGAAAACTTGTATTTTAAACATGCTGTTATTAAATCCCAGAAATTGACACAATTTTTTTTTTTAGTGACAATCGTTTAAAATTTTGGACGCGTTAATAAAGTGAGATGAAGCGTCATGATGGCAACATGACACTCTTCCGGGTATACATTTACACTGAAAATAATGAAATAAAAATAAAATTTTATAAAAAAAGTAAAACCGACTTCAAAAACGCAGCTGAAAATTGCTCTAAAAAGTAAAAAATAAATTTATTCTTTGAACACCATCGATACTACTTTTAAACATGAGTTTTGAAGTGGGTGCCGAAACAGTTAATAAAATCATTCGTGCCCATTCTTCGGTTACATGTTTCATAATAAAAACAACCATAAATGTTTCATAACCAATTTTAAGTGTTGTTTGAGAGGAAAAATCAATCAAATGGTACAATCAATGGGTACGAATGATTTTATTAACTGTTTCGGCACCGACTTCAAAACTCATGTTTAAAAGTAGTATCGATGGGGTTCAAAGAATAAATTTATTTTTTACTTTTTAGAGCAATTTTCAGCTGCGTTTTTGAAGTCGGTTTTACTTTTTTTTTTTATAAAATTTTATTGAGCTAAGTATTTCAACTAAACGCATTCAATACTGCTTTGAAATGATATTATTCTTTACCCGCAGTTCTTAGCGTTGGTGTCACTCCCTCTAATGAATTTGACTAAGCTCTCAACTTAATTTTCAAATGAAAGAATTAAAAGGTTTTCATTACTGTCCATTAGTACTTAAAATGTTTCGCAAAAAAATTTATATGTGAATCCCATGTGTTTAGATCTTTTAATGTTTGACTGCTCAAGTGCATACTCAGATTATACACTTTACTCATTAATTGCTGTAATCAAGTCTGTGTGGAGTTGAAGAACTTACTATTCTGAGACTTGGAATTGGTCAATTTTTTCTCCGAGTCCGCAATTCTACCAGGGCTTCGGACTTGAACAGATTCTCACGTAAAGTTGTTGGAGTCGGAAGTTTTAAAATTCTTGAAGTCTGCTTCGTTTTTTTTTTTTTTTTTTGTTACTGACTCCGCAGCCTTGGTTTAATACTCGTAAAGTTCGTAGTGATTGTTAAGTTCAATTTAATAAAATCAAAGTGGTATTCAAATTGTATTCTTCTCGCATAAATATTTCCTCGCGGAATTGATGATAGGTTAGCGATGGGTACTTAACTTAGTTTTTGTTAGCCCAAAGACCCATTATCCTTGTGGGAAATTTCTTGTTAAGTTTTGTTCAGTTACATGTAGCAACACTCTTGAATTATTTGGTAGATTTCATGTGCTTCTTCTTTTAACTAGCTACTTTGTATGCTTTCCTTTCCGCCATTTATATTAAACAGCAAAGATCTGACAACCTCAGTCTTCCAGCAACTATTTTTTTTCTAAATTGGTCGCTATTTTTCATCGAACTTTCATGATGTCACTTTGTGTCAGCATTTTGCGAAATTTGATATCCTCCCTTTTAACCTGAGTGAAAAGAAATGAAATTAATAAGATATCAAAGACATAAAATGTAATTTATTCGCCGGCAGAGAGAATAATAAACCGGTTCTCGGTCTTCCTCGCGAACTTCCGTTAAAGGGCCAATTCTCTAATTTCGATTCTGTCAATGGAAGTGATTCTTCTTCGCCGGCAGTTGAAGTTGTGAAAGTAGTGGAGAAAAACCTTATGTATTAATGATGCTTGGACGCTTAAGCTAAACGACGACTGACCTATTGTTAATTGATGATAAAAGGATAAATGATCCAGCCATTTGTATGCAGCTTCAGCTGTGGCACAAATTCGTTGAACTTCACTTGATCAAAGGTCGATAGATTTTGACGCATAGTATTTATTATAGCACGCATAGTATTTATAATAGTTTTGTTGGTTTTGAAAGTATTTGCAGAACCTGTTGTGATTTTTATAACTGTTGATGTGATTTCTCGGAATCACTTGTTTTCAAAACAAGTTTCCTAACTCAGTAAGTTTTGAAATGTTCGTTTTTGAATCTTGTCCGAATTTTGTGATTAGTACTTATTTAGGTAATGAACTGTTGCTTAAGCTTCTAAATTGCCTATTTTAGAAACTTGAGGTGGGCTGTCGAAATATCATTCAAGGACTCCAAACAATATTTGTATCGGGTAGCCTCTTAACTTCAATTCTTTCATGAAATTTATCACAATTCGTACGTAAATTTGCAAAAAAGAAATTTAGCATCTCAAATAAATTTCAACTTCTGCACATAATTTTATTATTTCTATTTTTATCAAAATAAAGGGATGACTTTTGTAGTAAACATATTAAAAATGTTCAATGAAAATTTTGATTAGGAAAAACAAGTATGCGTTTTCTAAAAACAGTAGACACAAGACGTCTTTTTTATTTATTTATTTATTTATTTATTTATTGTTTTTTACTCTATCGAACACTCCTCAAATGTCTCAGAATTTCTCACACATCTTTTGGATAACTTTTATTATATTCTGCGATCTTGTGTCACTGAATAAGGTTGTTTATTGTGGCAATGGATACCAGGCCACAGATGGTGTCATTCCATCACAAGTTTAAAAGCATACAATATCATTTTATATTCAATTAATTTTCCAAACCAATTACCACTTTTGTATTACGAGTACATTTTAGAGTTAACCGTATTTGTTTACACTTGCAACAATTTTATAAATTTAGTTTTAAAAGAATTCTTGAATTCCTTGCCTATCTCCATCTATCCTTTCGAGATAATCGGCGTCTTCCAACTGCCACCTAATGCAGCATTCTATCTTCATTTTCTCGGAATGGAACATGCATCACGCGCCCTGTTTCGCCATTTTCTTTTTCGCGGCTTCAGTTGCTTCTTTCCCTTTCCTCGGAGGTTTACAAATTACATGACGTAGAAAATTTCAGCGTCTCCATTCACTACTGAAGCGTTCCATTTCCGTCACGTGCCTCCGCCAGAAATTGAAAAATTTGTATCTCTACGCTCAAGTCACCATAAATTCCCCGAGATCTTTTTGGACGAGCCACGGAAGAGAGATATCAAGAAAGCGAATTCTTGGCATAGCTGGTAGTAAACGCAACGAAGAAGCTCTGTGCAATTTCTTTTTGGTAGTTATTTTTGCTGTTAGGGAAGTCTTTATTTGCTTTGGTCCATTCTAATAAATAAGCATGCAGCTTTGAGAAGAAAAACATCCACTCCTTCCAGCGGTAACGATCGCTTTTGAAATTTTTAGCGAAAATTACGAGTTTTATTCTTGAGACTTAGATGCAGATGGAGCTTAATTTCTATGTGAGTTCAGCTCCTTTACCTCGTTTCAATTATTTATGATTTTTTACACATTAGAGGAGATTCTGATTATTTACGTATGAAAATAAGTTCTGAAGATGAGGACTCCCGGCACACTCTTCGTTTGTTATAGAAATTTAGTCATTGATGTAGGTTTCTTGTAACTTCGTTGTCTTCATCATTTTGGTATTTCCTGAAATAATTATTGTTGTTGAAGTGAGATTCAGACTAGTAGTACAAACAACCAGTATTACCAAACCACTCTATACCTAGGCAATACTGGAGTTACTGTCCTTGAAGTGTTATAAAATATAGTGTATTTGTTTTCTTTTAAAACTGGCCAAAAACTATTTGGTGTAACTATTTTTTCAACAGCAACAAAAAGGCTGCTTTTCAGCTCACGTGATTGGTTTGGCATTATGTATTTAAAATGCCTTCGTGTGTTGACAAGTAATGGACCTATTATATTCTTTTAAATTAAAAAAATTGAAGGAAACAGAAACTCAGTTCTAAAACTCTATAGTTGCTGAAGGACAACCGAAGAAAATGCTCAATCAAGTATAAAATGCCAGTTGTTCACTTTTGTCCTGGTATCCATTGCTCGTGTTGCACAACTGCGTTTTCTGAAAAAAAAAAAATAATAAATTTAATTAAAAAAAAGCATTTTAATTTTTGCAATTGATGTTACAATGAAAACTGCTACCGTCATAACTGCGATTTCATCTTTTCCCAACGATTCGGTTTCCTACAATTTTTAATATTATAGTGTTCTGTTGCGTTTTTGAACTTTTCTTTTTCTTTTTTGAGCTTTTTACGTTACGAAGTGTCTTTTATGTATATTTACAAATAATATACAACTACTTATAATACTAGTTTTCTAAATTATTGCTGGAAACTATGATGGTGCAAGAAAACTTTGATTTTTCCTGGTTCATTGAACTTTAAAACTGCTGTAATGAAAAAATTGCAAACAGTGACGTATAACATTTTGCCATCTGACCACAGATACAAGAGCTCATTTTCGTTGCATTGCGCAAAGAAAACGAGATTCCTTCTCCAAACTACTGGAGTTAAAATAAAAATGTGATATTTGTCGAGATAGAGCGTTACATATCTCAAGGGAAGCAGCATGAATAAATGCAAAGCTACTTTCCCAACTGCTCTCATTGCAGCAACTTCGTCTCGCGAACGTTGAAGCAATTATTTATATTAACATTGCCCCCCACTGGTTTACTTGGAAAACCACTGAGCTTGATCTGTGAGAACTTTTGTTGGTGAGTTTGTTGGTCTGCGCGCCAAAAATGCTGTTCGCAATCCGACATTCGAACAGTGAGGGGTCGATTAAATCAGAGACCCCCACGGCGCTTTCTTCATCCCAAATGAGGATTCCCCGCTGTGACCATTGGTGATTTTTGAAGAATTTCAAGCATTATATTATTACGACTGGTAAGTGGATGTACTCATGCTGGCATCAGAAGAAATTATTTTCAATTATAATTGCGATTCGGCGAAGTGAAACTCAGAGGCGGAAACTAAACTTGGAAGCATTTAAGAGCAATAAACCTAATAATAACGAGATTAATGGAAATTGATCAACTAGCCGGTCTAACGACCGAAGGTGGAAACTGAACTAAAAATTCAACGTATCAACGTTTCCTTCTCTTTATTTGAAACATTCAGCATTAAAAGAATTGACAAATACAATTGAATATTCGCTAAAATGATTCCGTAAAAATTTTTCAAATTTGCTATTTCTGCAAAAGGATTTATTACGTATTCCATTTAACCATAACTGCTGTCAAATAACTGGAAATAAATATTTCTGAACAGATAATCTTATCTGTTGAATCGCTCCCTTCTGCATAATACAACCTACATTTCACCACCAAGATCGTATACCTCGTTCAAACTATGCCACTGCTTTAATTGTAGTCCTTTGATTCGTAACTATAATTTGCAGAACATTATATACCCGCTGAAATGTTATCCTAAAATTTCTCAAATCTGGCCTTACTGAAGGAGGGTGCACGACATCATTTGCTTACCAGACGGTCTGATCCATTGAATCACTCCTTTCTACATTGTATAACCTGCATTTCATCACCAAGACCGTGTACCTCGTTCAAACTATGCCACTTATTTTTCTGTAGTCTTTAATTAGTGATTGTAACTAGAAGAAAACTGTTGAAAAAATACAGCAGTGTGCTTGGAAGAGTTTAAATTGTCCAAATATTCTCCCTGCAGGATCGTATTTTTTTGGCTGCATGAATGCAGTTCTGTTACCCATGTAAATCATGTCCCTGAAACTAGTCGGGCGCCGCCCATAGATTAAAGGTTAAGCAAACACGCAACTTGCCGATAGCTGTTTTTTTTTCACCCCCTCCCCCTTTCCTACCACTAAATTGCTTTTTTATCGTTTGAGGATCGTCTTTTCCTGGACATCAAAATTCTTTGTTGTAATGGACCTAAAAGACGACAGCTTGCCATCTTCCGAGGATATCTCATTTATACGTTCCATTTGTTTATCATATAGGTACTGTGATATTCTTTGGATTAGCAGTAGGGATTTGACATCATGAAGCAGTATCGTAAGTGAATCAGCCAATTTGTGTTATCGTTATCGTTCCAATTGCCGTTGGTGGGGATCGGTAGCATTTTTGAATAGCCTGTAACCGTAATTTTCTTTTTTCCATTTACATGCTACTATAAACGTAATCTGATTTTTACATTTGATCATCGTCATTGCTTTAAATGTCTAAAATCGAAGTCGTTACGGTTGCCTCATGCATAAGTGTACAAAAGAAAATTTAGGGAAATGTGACCCAAAGTCAAATATTAGGATAACGTTTTGCAAAGAAAATTAAATAGAAATGAATTTGGAGAATTGCAGTACGTATAGATGAAAGAAAAATAACTTGTATTGAATTGTTTTTTTTTTTTTTTTTTTCTGGTGGAAACAAGGCTTGCAGCTCCTTATGTAAATTATACAAATTCTTTTTTGATGAAGATTTTAACATCTACAAATATATCGGGTATTTTTTCTCAACTCAAATAATTCACCAAAAATGTTGTTCTTTTCCGGTTATCATCAGTCTTGGTATTTGGACTATTCCTCTATGACCAGAGAGCGAGAACAATTTGTTTCCTCGTGAAAAGTCTTCCTTTCACAACAGATTGCGAGTCCTTTTCCTTTGACAACAAAAACCCATTGTGTGAACTGACTCTACGTGGAGGCATAAGGCATTCCCAATGACTTGAACAGACACCTTCTTCTCTACCCCTTGTGTAAACTAATAATAAATCAGCGTACAACGCTTTCTCTGTTGCAATTTTACCCTTTCCCAAGATCTGAAAGAACTTGCTGTTACATTCTTTTCTTGCCACATTCTTTCTTTTCCTGCTGTTTCCAAGTTGTTCCCTGCTATGTTCCTTCCCGTGTACATCTGCATTTGGTCGTTCTTAATCAGCTGAGAAACAACTCACGAATAGCGTTGGTTAAACCATGAAACTAACAGAGGGTTTGTTAAGATTTCTTCTTGTGACCATGACTGTCAACATTTTTCAGGTTTATGGTACTTTTGTTGACGTATTTATTGTTCTTTTCGTGATACCAAAGCTGCTACCATTTTTTCTGTTTTCGTGGTTTTTTTTAAAAAGAATTTAAAGATCGTTTCTCACATAGGGGCCTATAAATGTAGAAAAACTACAAATGACAAACAATCTGCAATAGGATTGAGTTTGAAAATGAAATGTGCTTTTTACTTTCAGGTTGCCTACCAGCCGTATTCTTTTTCAGAAAACAAAGAACAATCGTTTGTTGCAGGAAGAATTTAAAAAGGAAAGTCGATATTGATGATGAAAATGTCGGCTCGATTGTCCTTGTTGACCGTTGTCGTTAATTACAATATACTGTTTATTTTAGGCAACCGTTTCCCATATTCATTTATTTGGAGAAACAGAAATTCTATTTGAGTTTCCTTGACAAAGCTTTCTTGAAAGTTATTTTTATTTATGTTTATTGCACAAAATTCAGTGCTTTTTCTTGATTACTTTTGAAGAGTAAACAAGATTTTTTCTTAACCAGTGAATTTTATTCTAAAATTTCAGCTACTTAGTTAAAAAATAATACAGCTATTTTTACTTCTCATTTTCAATTCTGAAACAAAATTTACTTCAAAGTTCTAAGACGGCATTTAAAATGGACTGGAAATAAGATATTCCTTTCACTGTGAATAACTTCCTAATTCCCAACGGACGAAAAAATTTGTTTTTCTTCATTTATTCAATTGAAGTATCAACACAAACAAGCTAAATTTATTGAAGTATTTTTTCAATCATTACTTCATTTGTTTAGTCTTATACGTTAGCTTCACATTATTACATGCCGTCTCAAGTTTCAATAATGGAAGCTACCATAAACTGATTAACCAAGAATTGCTTCAGACACCTTTACCTACATTTGTACTAGTTCCAGGAGGCTTGTTAGAGAGACTGCTGCCTTCATTATTGGCGAGGCCAATTGGTTTCCGTCCATTCTGGGCCCAGTAACTATAATTATCGGTTTAGCAGCACCAGTGCCGAAGGCCAATGGTCCGGTAGTTTACTGGACCGCATCTAGTCCGGTTGATTTATGATAGAACGCCTAACGATCGTAATGTCTATTCTCATCAAACTGCCCGATTACTTGCCATTAGCGTAAGGCTAAAGCGTTGTTTTATGGTTCATATGGCTTGCTGTGATTGAGCACATGTTTTTACCCGCAAGTGTTTTCAGAAAAGTTTTAAAGGAGTTACGTGTAATGGGATAGTGCTTTAAGTTTATTGCAATTGTTTGTTATTTTACCGTACGAAATTAAAGAAGTTTCGTTATCGCGATTAGTTGTTCTGTGAATTAGCGTACAACTAAGCCATGTAATGTGCACACTTTTTTTTTTTTTTAACATTTCGAATATACGACAGTTATTTTGCGTTTTTGCTCTATTTTGCTGATGTTTTTCTCCGTATCAGAGTTATACGTTTCTGAAAACTGTCTTACTTTTTAAAATTTAGTGTAAAAATTCAAAATTGATTTAAAAAAAAAAAAAAAGGAAAAGCTGAAGAGTGTGAGAGAAATGAAAACAAAGAAAAGATGGAATTAGAATTTTTTTTCTGTTTAAAGGTCAATTCTTTTTACAATTATGTTGGGTCAGGAAACATGTTGGGCGGTTCCATGATTGCAGAGAGCCTTACGATAAATCTAGCAAACTATTTCTCTAGAAACAGGTTGTACAATTTATTTGATTGCTCCATCAACTGATTTTTAACTACAACTTGGCGTAGTTGAATTCTTTTCTTTTAAATTCAAATTACATTTCGCTAAAATTTATGCTGCCTAATTTTTCCTTGAAGGTGGTGATAGTCTTGGCACTCTGTCTCCCACACTTACATCGCCTAAAACTAATACAAATTTCTCATTTACATTTAAGTTCATCTATTTTACACCCAGGTAAAAATAGTAAACATTTGTTTCTGTAACGATCCTCTTGTTAAACCTAGTAAAACAAGAAGTAATATTCCTCACTTTTCTTCTTCAACAGCCGAAGAATATAATCGAATTCCATCCGCTTTGTTTCACTTCAACATTCAATATTTGCATATCGGAACATTTCGTTTTCTCTTTCTTTTTTTCTTGAGCGATTTCTCGTGTTTATTTTCCCGACAGACGACGAGATTAGGACGAGTTCGTCAATAGAATTAGAAGAAATGCCTTTTCAAAATGGCGAAATGCTCAACGTCCTCTACCTATAATTCGGTTAAAAGAGGACAGAAACTTGATTCGAAACGAGGCTTAACTCCATTAACACCCTCTTTTTCGGAAACGCTAAAAGGATTAGACGTGTTTTTGCAACATCGTTTCGAGAAGTAATTAGCAGGGTTTCGGGGCAGCCATTCTCTTTGGCGTTTAAGTATCCAAGGAGTTTTCGCAAAGCGAAAGTTTTGTCGAGGTAATTTTCATTTGTTTGCCCCGTGAAGGATTTACTGCGCTGGCAGTGGAAAAATTGCTTCGTCAAGTTAAAGCTCGTCGAGAATCCCATGCAAAGAATTGAAGAAAAGATTACCTAGGAAATTACAATTGATAGGGAAGAAGCTAGATTTATAATGTCAATAAAGCAAACCATGGGCAGAATGATGAGGACAATATTCTCATTGTTGAACTGGAGTTGTAAGAATTAGAAAAAAAGACACAGTAAGTAAGAATTATGAGTAGGGCTTAGCTTCTAACTGTGGAAAAAAAAAAAAAATACATGAATTCTCTGGCATTATTCAAACATTTTACATTGTTTATTTCTTATTTTGATTAATGTTAACTACACTTATAGTTTAGGGCTGGAATTGTAAGAATTAAAAAAAAAAAGGTTGCATTAATTAAGAATTCTGAGTAGGGATTAGCTTCGAACAACAAAAAAAGCGCACGAGTTCTATGGCGTTATGCGAGCATTTTACATTATTTCTTATTTTGATGAATGAAAACTACATTGGCAGTTTTTCCAACGCTTGAAGAAGAGTTGGCAGTATTTTTGACCTTAATTTTGTCAATGCTCGACTTTTATTTGAACTTACAATTTGCAGTATTATTCTTGAATGGTTTTTCCGTAACTAATTTTCTGTTGTGCTACCACCGATTTTTTTTTTTGAAATTTAATGCCGGATTTTTATTATTATTTTTAGTAATTATCTTGTTATTGCGACTGACCGGAACTCGGTGGCCGGAAGCAATGCATACAAGCAATCGAGCATCTGTTATTCCATAAATTCCCCTTCTGACTTTTCTCCTGATTGCCCTTTTGTTGGAAACCAGAGAGTTGGAGATCGCATTTTTTCTCCTCCCCTCAGCCCAACACTTGCTGCGCGTAAATAATTTTGACGAGTCATTGCATTTACGTCGTCGACTGCCGACATAAAAGCGATCCGTCTCTCCCGCCTGCCACCTGATATTTGGGGTCGAGAGAGAATTCGCCTTTCCCCGGAACCTCCCCCCGTCCCTACGCACAGCTGTGAGCTTCCGTCAGCGCGTTCCTTTTCGCGGTTCGTGTTCGGAATTTCTCGTTTCTGAATTCGAGTTGTTGCCGGATTTGGCTGGTAATCCCTTCTGTTTGTGATGATGCCATGCCACCCGGATGCCATTCTTGAGGCATCCAGGGGTGCCAAGAACTAAAACTTTTGGGAGGGGCAAAATTATCAATTTGCCGAATGAAGTTCCAATTTTACCGAATGATAATTTACAAGCATGCCAGGGCCTTAACCAGACCTTAGTTTCGGGGAGGGTTTTACCAAACCTATTTCTCGTGAAGTCAAGTCAATAAAATTTGATTTCATATTTCATGTTCTGTTGATTTTTTTTTTTTTTTACAATAGATGTTAAAAGGGTATTAACATGAAAAATGTTTAAAAAAAAAAATGACTCATATTTTCAATGAAGAAAAAAACTATCTTTATAGATGAGTACTCATATACGCGCATTCGAAGGAGTACTTTTGAAATTTCTATCTTACACGGGGGGGGGGGACACATAGAAGATGTGTTAAATATAGAGTTTGGTACATACAAATTTGAAGAGTTTTGGTGTTTTTTTAGTGATATTAAAAATTCAAAAGGAAAGATGTATTGTTCAGAAATCATGTTTACTACAATAAAAATAAATACTTCACAAAAATAAACTTAATTTGTACAATTGTTCAATAATGATAATTTCATTTTTCAAATGCAGTTTCCAAGTAAATAAGAAAATTAAAATGAAAGGCAAAAATAATTTTTTTCAGCACGAAACTATGAAAAGCATTGTGGAAAAGTTTGTTTAGTTGTAACATAGTTTTGTAAAAACTATGTTTAGTAAAAAGCTCTCTTTTTCCAGTTTTTTTTTTTTTTTAATTATTTTTTTGCCAATCGAAAATGTTTCTTAATGAAGTCCAAAAAGCATATGCATAAATTCAACTTTAGCAAAAAAAGAGTGAAATGAATCTTATTTGGCATCAGAAAAACATTTTGACATGCATGTATACTTGTCAAAAGAAAATACATTGCGTAGAACACTTCTATAGTGTATATGTATCCATAAATGTTTGTTAAAATAACTTTATTGTGAGACATTCCTAATCGTCTGTCACCGCTCTGTAGCAGTAGCAGGTTAAAAAATCTCCAAAATTTATGGTTCATGAAATTTTGAATACAATGCCGAATAAGACTGTCCTTGTGCCCTAGTTCATACTATACGCGCCCTCTTTTCGTGTAAACTGGGATTGGTAACCTAATGCCGGTGGGCCGTACATGAGCTACATCATGCATTTACCCCGCAAGCTGACGAAAAGAGAGAAAAATACTCGGTAAAAGTAAAAAAAAAATTAGAGGTT